>BRXX01000205.1:0-27894 GCA_030267905.1 Triparma verrucosa
CCTAACCCTAACCCTAACCCTAACCCTAACCCTAACCCTAACCCTAACCCTAACCCTAACCCTAACCCTCAACGGCTCTACGAGCCGACCGTTTTGTCAGTTCACGGACCGTGCATCCAAAAAAATCGACCGATTGACATTGGCTACTATCGGGCATCCTGGTGAGGGCTTGCCCTGAATATGGCAAGGGCTTGCCTGTGCTGAACGGTTCTAAGAACTCGATGACGAATTCGCTTATTGCGGACGTAATCGTAGTCTGGGGGAGAAATGAGGAAGGATTTGTGCAGTGTTTCGTGCTTGAGAAGGGTCAAGCTGGTCTGGACGCTTCTAAGATCGAAGGGAAGTTCAGTCTCAGAGCGAGCGACACGGGTATGATATTCATGGAGGACGTTTTCGTACCTGCTGGAAACGTTCTACCGCATGTTACGAGTTTAGGTGGACTTTCCTTTTGTCTGAATAACGCGTGTTACGGTATTGCATGGGGTGCTCTCGCTGCGGCTGAATTCTTCATGGGGGCTGCGCGTTCTTACACCATCGACAGGAAGCAGTTCGGTTCACCTCTCGCTGCTAACCAGTTGATCCAGAAAAATTAGCTGATATGTCGACGGAAATTGCGTTAGCTAGGCAAGCGTGTCTTCAAGTCGGTCGTTTAATGGATGAAGGTAAAGCTTCCCCCGAAATGATCTCAATGATAAAGCGTAACTCCTGTGGTAAATCTCTCGCTATCGCTCGCGAGGCTCGCGACATGCTCGGTGGAAACGGTATCTCTGATGAGTATCATAATTATTAGGCATGTTATGAATTTGGAGGCTGTTAATATTTATAAGGGGACGCGTGATGTTCATGCGTTGATTTTGGGGAGGGCGATTACGGGGATACCGAGCTTTGTGCCGATGCCGCAGAAGTGAGAGGGGTTGGGGGTTTAGTTTGGGGGGGTGGGAGGGGAGGAAAACGAAATGGAAAGGAGCGTTTTTAAATTAGAAAGGGTTTACACATTTTTGTCGTCTCTTCAATCTTCTCTCTGCTAGCGTCGTCCGTCCCCAAGTTCCTCCAAGTAGGTGACCACAGCCGTGTGACCGTTTTTCTCAGCGATATCATTTGGGCTCGTTCCATCAGTTCGGGGGATGTTCTTTGCTTTTCCCTCTTCTATTAGATATTTTAGCACGTCCAGGTGCCCAACCTCAGCGGCAACGAAAAGCGCAGTCTCGCCGGAGTTTTCTGCTCCCTCGTTCTCTCCTTTCAAAGTTAACTCAACATTTGCCCTCGCTCCCAAAAGAAGCTTAATAACCGCCAAGTACCCTTGTTGCGATGCAATGTAGAGGGGTGTGCCACCATCATTCGTTGCCTGGTTGACATCAATCTTCTCATGCTTCAGCAACAGCTTAACCACCGCCAAGTGCCCATTCTGCGATGCAATGAAGAGGGGTGTTTCGCCAACATTCTTTGCCTGGTTGACTTTGATCTCCTCGTGCTTCAGCAACAGATCAACCACCGCCAAGTGCCCCTTCTCAGATGCCATGTAGAGGGGTGTGCAACCATCCTCCGCCGCCTGGTTGACATCGATCTTCTCATGCTTCATCAACAGCTCAACCACCGCCGAGTGCCCACTCCCTGATGCTAAGATGAAGGGCGTATTACCACTCCTTGCTGATTTATGATTCACTTCCTCGACAGTCTCCAACATGACTTCAACCGTGCGCTCCAGAGCCTTTTCGGTCCCAACAGCATCTCTTCCGCCTCTTGCATCCACCAAACCACAAATCATTATCATCGGTGAATTAAAAATATCAGTCGAACCAGTCTTAAAGTTGCAGCTTCTTTCAGCGCCCTCCGAGCTCTCCCAAACACTCTGCGCCTGTACAGCGAGCACCGCCGCCCTCTCCACCGCCTCCAAGCTCTCGCTGCCGTCATGAGCGAGACATGTTGCCTGAACCAAGTGCATGAGTACGGGGAGAACAAAACTGCAAGTCAATGTCGTTAGTAGAAATCAAAACGATTTGCCAATCTTTCCTCTGCGCCTCACCTCGCCTCAAAGTCTTTTGCCTTCCATCCACCCATCACGCTGGGCAACCATCCCGGGTATTCCGCTAGGACCGCGTCAACCATCGCTTCATCAATATTAAAGTTGGCCTTGCCCGTCGCTTTGAGAAGCCCTTCAATTTCCTCCTTCAGCTGCTCTCGAAGTAGCTCCACTGCCGCCCCCATATCACCCGTAACTTGGCGGTGAAACCACGCTGTACGGACTTGTGGCTGAGAGAAGACGCTAAAGATATCTCGTTCGTTTACACGCGTAGCACTAGCAGAGATCCTCTTGAATTTCTCTCCCTTCAGCTTCTTGTACGCCGCCTGCAACATCTCTTCGCACTCCTTAGCTGATGGCCTCTTCGAGGCATCAATAGCTAAACAGACCTTGAGCATTTTGACAACGCCAAGCAAAGCATTCTTCTCCTTCGAATCGTACATCGCCTCTACCTCGTCGGCCACCAGCGCCAATAGCCTAGCTATAGCGCTACCTGCCTCCTTCGCTGCCTCTTGAAGGTCGTCCCTCCGTGAGGCTTGAATATATTCCAGCGCCGCAGTGTCTGCGCCCTCCCCGATCATCTGAGCGACAATTAGGCCGAACGCCCAAATATCACATGCCGTGGTGACCTCTGAGCTTTCCCCGTCGATTATTTTTAGGTCAGCCAGCGCGTTCTTTGCTATACTATCCCTCTCTGCTGCTCTCTTCTTCAGCCTAGCGAGCATCTGTTCAGGTGCCATGTAGCCGCGAGTACCTGACCCTCCTGAATTTTCGTCCTCGCCATCATCTGCGAAGCTCAGGCCAAAATCGGCAATCTTCAGCACATCGTCATAGTTCAGGATGTTGCCGGGCTTGAGGTCCTGGTGCACAATGGCGCTCGTCTCGTCATTCTCGATGTGAAGGGTTCTGAGTCCTCTGACTATCTGGATCGCGTACTCGAGAGCCTGCAAAAATGTTCTGTTAGCAATGCTCATGTTCAAAACGCCAATCTGTCGCAGCTCACCTTCGGCAGTATCATCTTCATCGGCAGCTTGCGCTTAATCTTCAACCAGTCTCCAAGAGAGCCCTCATTTGCCCACTCCAGCACCAGCAACGGTTGGCCCTGGCGCATCAATACGTCCGAGAGGAAGGCGAGGTGCGGCTCGTTAGTCGGGTCGAGCTTGAAGTAAATGGCTGCCTCGTCCTTCTGACGATGGCGAGAGGGATTGAGAGCGGCCTTGATTGCATAGTAAAATTTATAAGGTCCTCTTCCAGTGTAAGCCTTCTTCACGATTCCTTGCCCTCCCTTCGAACCCTCGGACTGTTCATCGTCCTCGCAGATGTAATAGAAAACAAAACCCTCAACAACATCCCCCGCCTTCAACTGCAAAGCGATGAAAAGAAATCAATGCGATGCAAATCCCCGAGTTAGATCTTGGAAACTCGCAAACTACGCTTGTCTCGCTGCCCTCAAACCTAAAGTCCCAAAGTCCTCACCTTAAACGCTGGCTTTTCGACCGCAGCATCGTCTTCATCGCCTAAATCATCTTCATCAAATAAAACGTAGGAATCTGCATCATTGCTCTTCCCCTGTTGGTCCTGCTTGCCCTTCTTGGCCATAAATTCGGCCAGGTCTGTGCTCGGCGCTGAGACGCTCGTCATGCTCTTGCCTTGGTCCCTCTTCTTTCCCACCTTGGCGACTTCCTTTTCATACTTTGCGGCCCTTTTCTCTAACTGCTCGTTCTTGGCCTTCTCTGCAGCGTCCTCGACCTTCTTCTCAACTACTCCGGCGACCTTCCTGACGGTCTCCTCGGCCTTCTCGGAGTTCCACGTGTTTGACTGACTGCCCTCCGTTGAGAACTGAGCATCGATCCCCGCTCCCTTCAGGACGGCGTTCCGCTGCCCCTTTGCTTTCGCCGCCTTCTTTTGAGCCTCATCTCGCTCCTTTAGAGCCTTGTCGCGCTCCTCCAAAACGCGCTTATACAACTTCTGAATGTCCTCGATGTCCTTGTCCGTGACACTAGTCAAGTTTCCTTCCTTCAACGCCTCAAGCTCTTTTTTCGTGCCGCTATTGGCATCCAATCCCATTAGTAGTAAGAAATCGATGACAGATTGAATATACTCCTTCGTGGTTTGCTCCAGATGTGCGGGGTCTACAACTGTGACGTCCTCTACCAAAAGAAGGGGTGGAGAGTTAGTAATAAAGAATGTCGGCGATCTTAATCTCCTTGACTTACCTCCATGCGCCGCCATGTTTCTTGCCTTTCTCACCAACCCGTGATTCTCGATGGCTGGTCCTCCTTTGATGAAATCGTACACCGCCTTCTCTTCGGCCGTGCCGTCAGGGTCGTACACTGCGTGCATAGTATTGAGCATCATCTGCTCGCAATCGCAATTCTTTATGTCCCAGTTGTTGCCCTTGAACGTCTTGAAAAAGAGCGTCTGGAGCAAGAGCCAAGTTGTGCGAGGGCGATCTGGGACCCAGTCGATACCAGCCGTCTTCTGTATGATATCGTCCTCGATCTTCTTAAGATGCTCTTGATGTTTTTTCAATTGCTGGGGGGGGGGGAGGGGATGATTAGAGGGTTGGAACGCTAGATGTTGAGGTTTACTGCTTGAAAACCCTACCTTTTTCTTTGAACCCTTTGAAGCGATTTTGTACTCTTCAACCAAATCAATAATCGGTTTGCGCTTTGAAATGTCTAATTTAGCCTCGAGTTGATCGACATCTGCTTTTTTTGAGTTTATAATGATAGGGTCTGGGCTTTCCTTGCCGTTTTGGAGGTTGATTATTTCACAGAGAAGAACATTGTATCTGTTGAGATCCCTTGCCTCAATTTGTTGAGAATCAGTGAAAAAGCCTTTGTCTTCTAGGCCATTTATGAAGCTTCGATAATTCGTAATGCCACTTAAATCGTCAAACTCCTCGTCAATTCCTGAAATATGCTCCAACGTAACGTTGAAGTTACCGTCAATTTGCTTACTGGACCAGATTACCTTCGCCTTCAGAGTGCGCTCCATGGTTGTGGCCGTGGCCCCATCTCCTGACTTCCAAGTTTCAAACGCGTGTGAACATCGCCCGTGGTAAGCGTCCACTTTCGCAGCTACCTCATCTCTTATTACGCCGTTGATCTTGACGACCGCTGCGGCTACTCTCGTCTTCCGCTTCTGTTTCTTCTGGCCGTCGCTGAGGCTGTCATCAGAAGTTGTTTTCAGCTCGTTTAGATCATCAGCAGTTAACGGAGGAGGTGGAGGGGGGGGTGGGGGAGCTAGAGGGGGGTCTAGAGGAACGTCGAGGTCGTCCTCCAAGCTTGGCATGCTGTTCGGATCGCTCATCTTCTAGGAGGTTCTGGAATCCAGACGGAGCGAGGGAGCTAAGCCCAAAATGTGTTTTGGAGTGGGGGGAGGGGGAAGGTAGAGGACGGCAGTTTCGACGGCGCAGGAGGTTTAGACTAACACCGTCCCTGAGAGGTATCTGATTTTATCTTTGAATCGCACACCGAATAATGAGGTATGTGTGTGCATGCATGCAGGAGCCCTGGAAGAACTTCACTTCTGATTAAATCCAGGTGAAGAATGATTTAGCGTGATATGACTTCTCAATTTCTTTCCTATCAACTTTTATTACCAGAAAATAAGGCACAGCGTGGTTCTTTGTAGATGTGCAACCCCGCAATATTATTAAATGCAGAAACCCCCACCTTGCAAGACCCGATGCTCTGCCCTGACCTTCCCTCCCCTTTCGAAAACCATCACAACCCGTCCCCCCTTTTCGAACCCGTTCTCCTTCCAAAACTCCAGTAGTAAAGGCGCCGCATCCCGAGTCCGACCCCCTAACATACGCCATATAACCTTTTTTATTCATCTAACAAGACTCACACACGATGACCTTGCAGCCCCATAGATACTCGCGCAAAAAACCCAAGCAGCACAAACATGCCTACTAAACCTAAATCTAAACCCAAAAACGTGACCCCTATCGAAATGACAACACCTACTAATTCGCAGGACCGTACTGTTTATTCAATCATTAGGGAGAACCAGCAAATGAAAAAGTATAACAGGAGTTTCAGTTAGTCTCGGGAGGGGGGAGAAGGAGTAGGTGGAGGTAGAGCACGTGAATGAAAGCCATGAAAGAAACACGCTAGGGAAGGTGACCTAGCAAACTAAAAAAACAAAATAAAAAAGAGAGGAGAGAGGGTTACAATTACAAAATTACGGTCGGGTTTCTATCACTTTAAATAATTCCCATCCTCCTCAAAATAACGTCAAAGTCTTTCGGCAGGACGTGCTCCTCCTCCTCCTCGTCGCCTTTGACCCTCTCCTCCGCGACGACTCCCACGTCCCTGACGAACCCTTCGATCTCGGCGCCGCTCCATCCTAGGTCTTTCACCCTTTCAGCCATCTCCTCCACGTCGACTTCCGGCGAGACCTTGTACTCCTCCAGGTGCACCTCCATGATCTCCTTCACCGATTCCGGATCCGGCAGCTCGAGATGAAGCTTAATCTCCATCCTCCCCGTCCTGATCATCGCCTCGTCAACGTCCTCCACCCTGCCGCTCGTCCCGATAACAAAAATCCCCTCCCCCCTCCCATCCGCCCCATCAATCTCGTTAAGCAAAGTAGTCAATATCCTCCCCTTAACCCTCTCCTCAACCCCCTCCCCCCCCTTCCTCCTCCCCGCCAAAACCTCCACATCATCAAAAAAAACGCAACAAGGCCTACACCCTCTAGCAGTCTCCCAAACCCTCCTGAGTATCTCCTCGCTCCCCCCCGTGTACTTTGAAAGTATCGACGAACCTCTGATTACGATTAAGTTGTATTTTAATCTGTAAGCGATTAATTTACTGAGGGTGGTTTTACCGCATCCTGGCATTCCAGTTATTAAACACCCCTTCGGCGGTTTAATGTTCAGGGCGTTTTCGGACGGTGAGAGGGTTAAGGGTAGGACGATGTTTTTATCGATTTTTTGGAGGGCTGAGGTGTAGCCGCGGAATTTTTGGGGGGAGGGACGGATTATCTCGAGCTCTTTTATGCCGGAGGGTTGGACTTCCATTAACCTGGAAGGTTGTATTATTTGAAGGGGGGTTAGTAATATAAAAATGTTCTTCGTTCGAACTAAAGTGTTACGTTCTGCTCGGGCTCACCTTTCGAACCATTGTTCCGTCCCCCTCCCCCTCCCCATCTCCTCCAAATTAAACCCCCTAGTAACCCTAGCATACCTCTCCCAATCATTCACCCCCTCTCCCTTAAAATACCGCTCCTTATCAACCACGCACACCAAATCCTACGAGGAAAAAACGAACGACAACCAAAAACATGAAAGCGAACGTTCGATTGTTAGGTGTCATTAAATTTGTCCCCTAACGTATATTTATAAAGTATCTTAAAAAAAAGCACCTCCCCCCCCCAAACATAAAAAAATAAACCTCACCTCAACATCATACCCCTCCAAATACCTCCACCCCCCCTTCCACCTCCTAACCACAACCGTCCTCCCCTCCTCCACCCACCTAATAATATAATTCTCAACCTTCCACCTCCCCTCCTCCCTCTCCTTCCCCCCCTCCCCCTCCACCCCATCCAAAACCCCCTCACACCCGTCCAACAAAACGACCTCCCCTCTAACATTCCTACCTAAATCGTTGTAATGAATATACGCACCTCTCCCTTCCCTTTCTAAGTTCTTCAAATATAGGGTTACCCCCGATTTTATACTCCCTACTAAATTTATTATACTCGGCCGAGGCCTCGAACTCAGTAAACGCAGTATGGAGGCGTGACAGATGAAAGTTGATGATTGGATTGTGGAGGTGTTTAATTTTGGAGGGTTGATTATTTTAATGCTTTTTTTTATATATAAGATGATAAAGCACAAACGTTAGAACAACAGTTTTATTATAATATAACGAGACTAAACGTTTGTTTTTTATTTATTTTTAAGCTCTCACCTTTCTATGTGTAATTTGTCAGTTAAATAGGTGTAACCTTTGTCTTCGTCTTTAATAGTAACAACGTAAACAGTCTGAACGCCTAAGAACACACAATAGTTTAATGTAGAATCATGGAAGTAAGTCGATTGGAGGCGGGAGGTTAGGAGGGATTTTAGAGGGAGGAGAGAAGGGGAGTAAGAGGTTGTAGGGTGGAGGGATACGGTTATTTTTAAGGATGGGAGGGATTTTATTGAAGTTAGGAGAGTTGGACTGAGAGTTGGACTGAGAGTTGGACTTTGAGCACTATTAACAGCACTATTAACAGGACTATTAACAGCACTATTAACAGGGGGAATGGGGAGTTCTATGTGGTTAAATGGTGAAAGATTAACACGTCGTAATGAACCATTAGCGTCTAGATCAACGAGAACTTCACAATTGTTATTATTATTATTATTATTATTATTATTATAATTATTATTAGTGGTGGCAGAAGAAGATGAGGATGATGAGGCAGAGGAGGATGGTGCGGGTGATGTAGGCAACGTTAATACTAAATAGTTTGACTTCGAATTCAATGGTTTATGTAATACTGGTGTCAATGGTTCTATAGTATTATCATTCGTTATTAAATGTAATACATTCATATTAGTGCAGGCCGAGTTTTCAGTATCGCTATACTAATTGTTTACGAACAATTGTTTACGAACAATCGGAAACGACTGGAGCAATAAATAACGACGAAATAGACAATATTAGACAATCGATATTGACTGTGAATAAAAGGGCACAACGGTACGTTGCGTTAATTGTAGAAACAGTAGAAAAAGCCTTTTGGGAAACCCTTCTGGAAAAAGGAAACCCAAAAGGGAAAAGGCGATTGATTGATTTTCAAACGCTGCACACACATATAATTATTCAAGACGTTATTTGCACCTTTATTAGCCCCTTTATTAGTCCTTTATTTCCTTGATGTCGTACAATCCTCCTTTCAGGACTCCTTTCAGGACTCCTCCCCTCTCTACTGCCGCAGCCGTTATTGATATAGAAATAGATGATTATTCATGTCCAACAGAGATCCTTTATTATCCAAGTAATTCCCCTTCAAAACAACAGGGAAATTCCCCCCCTTTGCCCCCTTCATCATCCCCCATCACTCTTCTCTTCATACCTGGCAACCCCGGCCTTGTAACCTTCTATCATCCTCTCCTCTCCTACCTCTCCACAAAAACAAACCTAACAATTTATGGAATCTCCCACTCCACCCACTCCACCCGACCTCTAAAAAATAAAATCCCTCCCACCCACTCCAACAACCTTACCACTGAAATCCTGCACAAACAAAACTTCATAAATTCCCACCTCTCAACCCCCTTAATAATAATATCCCACTCAATCGGCTCCTACATCTCTCGCCGTCTAACCTCCCCCTACGCCATAATAAAACTAATCGAAATAACCCCATTCACAATCTTCAAACCTGATAACCTCCTCTCCTCAATCCCTCCTAAAATCTTAACCCTAACCCCGAAATTAATAATCGCAATATCAGAAATCCTCAACCCAATAGTAACGCATCTAATCCCTCCCTCCTTCTTAAAAAAAATATTGAACCTATCAGGTTGTTCCTACACCTCGGAAATAATAAAACTATTAAAAACACCATCCTACTACAAAACCTTCCTCCAACTCGGCCACTCCGAGATAAAAACCTTACCTACCACCTTATCCGTCTCCTCCTTAAACTCTTTGTTATCGAAAAATGATGTCAGACAGTTGTACGTGTATAACGATATGTGGTGTTCGATGGAGCAGCTGGAGCATATAAGATCTTTGATGAAATATGGGTATTTGGAGGGGAAGATTGGAACGGAAATATGGGAGAAGGGGAGGCATGATTTTGTTGTTAGGGAAGGGTGGGAGGAGGTGGGGGACTGGATTTTGAGACAGATTTGGGGGGGGACGAAGTTGTAGAGTTTTGGGGGGGTTTTTTTTACTTCGAATTTTCTTTTTTTATGGTTTTGAGCCCCTGGGTTTGAAGTCTTTTTTCTTTGTTGATTTTGGGCTTGGGAGGTTCGCTAATTTAGAACCTCCCGGTTTATATAATTGTTTCCTCTCTTCTCTTCTTCCCTCTCTTCTTCACTTTCTTACTTTCTTACTTTCTTACTCTGCGTTTATTTAATTTTACCCCCCTCTCCCTCGCTTTTTCTGTTTTTTCTGTTACTTTTTTCTTTCCCTCCACACTCTCACTCTCTCCTTACTCTCTCCTTACTCTCTCTACATACTTAAATCCAGAACCTCTCCTCCCCCAACTTCTTCTTAACTTTCTCATCAAACTCTCCCCCCCCTCGGACCTTCAACCTATTCCCGATCAGACTAACCCTCTTCAACGCCCCGCATTTCCCTAGCTCTTCGGGCACTTCACCGTCGAGCGAGTTGTTACTAACGTCTAGAACTTCGAGGTTATGTAAACCTCCGAGTTCTTTTGGGAGATTCCCGGTCAATCTGTTGTTCGCTAGGTAGATTTCCTTCAGACTCTTTAAACCTCCGATCTCCTTGGGGATGTTGAAGACGATTGAGTTGTGCTGGAGGTTCAAGTAAGTTAGGGAGTCGAGCTGTTCGAGGTGACAGGGGATGGTGCCTTTTAGTTTTAAGGACGGCCAGTGGATGGAGGTCACTCGGTTTTCAGAGCTCAGCTTTATGCCGAGCCAGGTTTTTAGGTCCGGGGAACCTTTGGTTAGCACGTCGATGGAGCCGCCGAGGGATAGGAAGCACACTTCTATTACATTCTTGTCTTGTTCGATTGAGGGTGGGTCGCAGAGGAACTTGGAGCCTAGCCTTGTACGAAGGCCTTCGACTAAGGAGCTCATGCGGCCCGTAATTAGGCTGTTGCCGCGGAGATCGATTTTGCTGAGTTGCGGCAGGTTGACGATCTCGTCAGGGACTTCACCTTCAAATCCACGGTTTTTCCAGTCAATCTCGACGATATAGCCGCCACTGACTTTCAGGCCGAGCCACTTGGAGTATTCAGTGGGACCCGCGCCATTCTCGAGTATGGATCTTTCGCCCCCTAAGTGTTCCCATACTGTCATTACGGTCACCTTGTCCTGGGAGTCGACGATGAAGTTCCCTCCGAGACGTGCTTGCAGGTCGTTTACTTCTTGTGCTGAAGACGGAGAAATCTCGTTGCCTGAAAGGTCGAGCTTTCGAAGGGATCCCAACACCGCCAGTTGGTACGGAACGACACCTTGCAGCCCTTGCTCGCTCCAATTAATCTCCACGATGTTACGGTCTTCCGTTTTGATCAGTTTCTTGTTCAACGTCTCAACGACCCAAGACTCATCTTTGCCGAAAACTGGGAAATAATGTTTAGATTATGCCGTGTATAAGGTGCAGTTAAGACGATAAAAACTTACCTTTAGCTGCCCTTACGAGGACCTTGTAATTGAATTCAGACATTTCTAAATTGGCTTTTTTCCAATTGCCGATCATTAGATTCGTTCCAGCAAACTTCACCGCTAACATGTTTTTAATTTCGAGCGACAGGGCTTCAAACTCTTCTAATGTCATTCCGCTCAAGTCATTCTCACTCATTTTGTTGATCGCGAGTTGTCCTCCGGCAAACTTCCCCGCTCGTCGTTTCTCCTTAACCCAAAGAGTGAATGAGCGAACGCAGCGCAAGGGGCCAATCGATAGAATTATGGCAATTAAAGTAATCATTGAGAACGAGTTTAGAACAATAGCGATCCAAGATTCGTCCTCTTTAAGGATACTGCGTTCGACGACAAAGGCGAGAACGACTGTCACCAAGGACGATGTCCGTGCCAGCATTTCTAAGCGGTCCTCTGCCACGCTCCAGTAAGGTCGGGCAAGGCCGTTGGCTGCCCACCCAAACCCCACTACTATCACCGCGCACAGCGGGGAAGCTCCTGACAGAATGGCGATGGCAAGAAGGGCTCTTTCCAACATCAAAAATGACTTCCACCAGTAATATCGTTCTTCATACGACCCAATTAGGATCCGCACTACCGGCGCATGAACACGGATTTGGTTTTCGTCCTCTTCATCGGGTTCAGCAAAAATTCTTTCAAGGGTAGACTGGAGTTTTTTCGGGTATTCGTCGATGACTTGCTGATAGTTACTCGTCAACCTATTTTCTCCGTCTAGAGCTTTTTTGGTCGCAACTGTATAACGTCCAATGTAGAAGAGGGGGCCTAATACATAAAGGAAAAGTAGGAACGCCCCGATAACCATATGTGCCGTCGTCTGCATGTTGATTATCTTTATGGAAGCATTAATTCCCGAGAGATATCCAATCGTGAATAAGAAGAAGAATATGTTGAGATCATTTGCCTCCGCCTTAGTGCGGAAATTTTCCTTGACTGTCTCGCAAACAGCAAACAGCTTGTGCAATAATACTTCGTGGACCAGGTCGAGCCCCTCCCAGCCCAGGAGAGTCCAAAGAATGGCCAAGAGGAGCGTTACTGCTTCAGGAGGGAGGGGCAAAAAAAAGTTGATGATTATCAAGGGTAGAACAAAAGCGAGAGATCCTAAAAGAAATTGGAAGCATGTGCATCTCAATAGCTCATAATAACCTGACCAGCGATCGAATCTGAAGATCGCAGCTGTGACTACCGCCCCTCCAACAATAATCCACATTATATTGCAAGCGACGCGTCTACGGGGCAGAAAAGAAGAGTCGATGAGGCAAAACTCGAAGCCGTGACCATTTCTGTTAGGGTTAGTGTAGTAGCTTTTTGAATACCAGGTAACTTGTTGACTAGCAGTGACTGTCCTGTACCCTGACCAGGTATTGTCACACGGACTTGAGATATAAGAAACGCCATTGAGTGTGAAACTGCCAAACTTTCTTGAGATCTCATCATAACCATAATCATAACCATAATCATCATCACCATAATCATCATCGATAAGTTCGAATCTGCTCTCAACAAAGGCAGCATCGTTACTGAAGGTGAAGGTGCACTCCTCATCATCGTTGTACGCCCCATCTGGCGAACCTGTGCCGAAGCAGGTCTTATTTCCAGTAACAGTGACATAGCACGTCCCTGTTGAGGACGCCCCTGATGAGGGGTTTAGTGTGACAGTTGTTATGTTGCCGTCAGGAATACCGATGTAGCCGTCAAAAGCATCTGTAGTAATCAAAGTGAGGCAGACCATGCACCCTAGGATGGAAGTTAACCTTGCAATCTTTACAAAAACCTTTATGTTTAAGAGGCGTCGTGAAGTTTCTATTGCCCTCGTTTGCTTGTCAAAATCACTGTAAAACTTTAACCTTGGCCAAACATAACGGGTTAAGATAAAACTAAACACTACCAAAATAGGAAGAAGTAGAGGAAAACTAGTCATATATTCCAGCCAACAGATAAAAACGCAAAAGAGCAAAAAAATCCCGGAAAAGAACGTTGAAACCACAACCATTTCTACTGGTTTAAACCAGGGCGCGTTCTTGTGCTTTTCTTGCTTTTCTAAACAAGCAAGTAAACTAGACCCAAAACCACCAAAACCAATAAAGTAACCCGCCAATTCCGGTACTACCTTCAACTGCGGAGTCCAATTATCAATGTTTCCGGTAATGCCAGCACCGTATTTGTAATCGATAAATGTTACCTCGCAAAGGATTGAGATGAATAATAGTATAAACAGCAGCAGCAACGTGCGTAGGGATCCTTCGTCTGATTGAATATAAGCTTGCACATCACCAAGACTTGTAAGCTTATCAATTTTCATGTTTTCTTCAGTGCCCTTCACTTGCCGAGGATACTTCCTCATATTGAACTGGACGATTAAGATCGGAGCTACCATGAGGCCTACTATGATACCCGCCCAGGTCATGTCTGTGGGGAGTTTTAGCTCGAAAGCGAATGTCTCGATCCAGCCGAAGAGGAACTTGAATTCATGTGGCCATTCGAGGTCCAGGGCCAACACAAGACCGAAACTTTGAAAGTAGTTGACGGCGATCGTGATCATTTCGAGCTGCGAGCCGGCGCCCTGAAACATGGCGCTGACGCGATCCGCTTTAAAAGCGTCGATGCCGGACGACCCTTGGGCTTTAAAGCCCTTCTCGGCTACAGCCTGCGTTTTTGGATTTGCTGTGTTAATTTGCATGTTGTAGGAGAAGGACAAGTTTTTAGGAATTGCGCAGGGCTGGTACTTTCGTTATAAGAGCCGAAGCTATAAAACCCCACACACACCCATAATTGTGTCCCCTATAATCCTCACCTCTGCTTGGCTTTCAGCGAACGACTTTACATCATTCGAATTCCCCTTTGTACTTCCTTCCTCGATGTCTCGGGCAATCTCGGACATCTCTACAGTCAAGGGGTTGCTAGTAGAAGCACTCATGTTGCAGCCCTGGTAAAATTGTAATCGTTAATGCTTGTTTTAGCTTGTGTAAGGTCATCTGAGGAATAATCTCCCATTACCCTGGAGAGCCCAATCACCCATAGCAGAGCTTCACGTTCGCTTTCCATAGCAGAATTTGTCTGCGGGCGCGCCTCTGTTACTTTAAATTGCTCTACTTTCACTCCTACTACCAACAGACGAGGCACTAATTCGAAATCCCCCCAAAACCTTCCAAAGGTCGTGATCGTCTCATCCATCAAATCAACTGAACGCATCAGTCCACATCATGGTTCGAAACTTCGACGCCGATCCGGAAGCTGGCTCCAACTGGTTGGCCGGTATCTCTTCCTTGGAGGGCATACTCATTAAAACCGTGGTCGTCGGCACTCTCACAATCGACCTCCTCCTCCTCGGCCTGCGATACAAATACAGCCTCCCAGCAACCATCTGTGGATTGGTCGCAGTGCCAGTGAACGCAGGAGCATGCTTGCTCGTGGTGGCGTCCCTGAGAGCCAAAAAAAGGAAGCAGCAGAATAAGAAGAACGACGACGACTGCTGGTAAATTCATCTGACTGTGTTCAACTAGAACAAAGAGAGTCGCAAACATCACAATCCATCATAAATATCATTACAAAATTGACGTTTCATAGCAGATACGTCCAAAACTATAACAATTTTCTTATCAAAATATACATATCACTCAATCAAATAAATTATCGCTCGTATCTTCCTCCCTCCCTCTTCCCCCTCCTCCCTTACAACTCCTGAAGCAACTTAACAACCTCCGCCCTCTCCCGAAGCTCATCGCAAACCTTCTGGTCACAATTAACCGTAACACTAAAAACGGCCTTGCGCCTAATCTTCTCCTCGTAAAGAATAATAATCCCGTCCAAACCAATCAGATCGTTGTCAACCCTGACATCGTCGAAACACGTCAACACGTCCCCGACTTTAAGACCTTTCCCGAACGCCTGTCCGGTCGTCTTGACCATGATAACTCCTAGATCGCTCTTCCCGAATTTTACTCCCACATCTGAGTCTTTCCGTCCGAGACGGTTGAAGAGTTTCAACTCCGAAGGGTCGAGAGTAACGCGGCTCGGCATACGGGAGGGAAGCGGAGGCAGGGAGAGGCAGGAGAAGGGGACGGCTAGGGGGGCGCGGAGGGGACCGATCTGAGAGAACTGCATCGTGCCGTCGGCGCCATCGTCGGGGCTGCTACCGGTGGGGCGGGGGGGGGTGTTTTTCTCTTTGAATGTTTTCGCCTTTTCTTCGAGGACGTCGATGTCGTCTTTTTGAGGGGGCTTTTTCTTGAACTTGTCGCCGAAGCGTTTGAAGCCGGAGAGGAAGTTCGGGGGAGTTTTGTTCTGGGAGCCGGAGCCGGTGGAGCGACCGACGTTGAGGTTGGGAGTTTTCGATGTAGGCGGCGGGGAGTTGAAGAGTGCGTAGCGCTGCAAGTTATTGGAAATAACGAGTTAGAATCGCGCTGCACGGAATAGACGCTGCTCTGATACCTACCTGTTCTACACGGAACTCGTCCGTCACCTCTCCGCTCCTGACCATGCTCTCGATTCCGTTCAAGATCGCGCTCGCCTTGACCACCTCCTCGACATTCCCTCCCGTCAGCAGCCTGGTCAAGTACTCCTTCTCCGTCTTGGTGCAGGCCCCTTCCATGTCCTGAAGCAGCGTCGGATCGTGCAACTCTGACATACTCGAGTCAGAAACTGGAATGACGTCCCAGCCGCTGTACTTCTCTCGGAGCTGCGAGGCGGTCAGCTCGCTGTCGTCGTGGTTGTCGATGATCGCCTTCGTCCTGGCCTTGTTGACGCTGGGCACGTTCACGAAGAACGAGTCGTCGCGGCAGCCGGGGCAGGTTCCTCTGTTGGACATGAAGAGGTTGGAGAGACAGACGCTGCAGATGTTGAACTCGCAGGAAACGCACGAGGCGTTGATGATTTCCTCATACAATAGCAGCTCGCAGCAGAGGGGGCACAGTCCCTTCGTAGCGTCGTCATCCAGGTCTAAATCCAGAGACTCGACCCTCACTTTTCCCCTGTGACGAATGGAACGGAGTATAACATGGAGCGAAGCGACGAGTTAGAAAAAAGTAATAGCTGGTGATAGTGATATTAATACTCACCTCTCCTGTACGATACGATTGACCTGCTCCAACACCTTCGCAGCTTTAGATTTTTTCGTCGGCGAGGCGTCGCTAACATCCTGCCCGTCTCCCTCGACGGAGGACGTCGAAAGGGAACCGGAAGAGGAGGAGTCGTCGATGGCAAACTGGCTGAGGGACTCTGTTATTTCGATGTTGACGGCCTTGTTCCCGGACGCTGTGGAGACCGAGGAGTTCTTCGGAAGCAGATTGGTGTCGGAAACTCCAATCACGACATTCTCCGAAGGAAGTGGAGCGCGATCCCAGCCCTCCTCTACGTCATCGTCGACGCCTGGTACAGCCACCTCGACCTTCCCGTTGACCTGCTTCACAAAAGGGTCAGTCGCACGCTGCACCTCGATGTTTCCTATTAATGTTGGATCTGGGAGAGTCGTTTCCGCCGCGGGTTTCTTGCTTTGAGGGGAGCCTTGGGGTAAACTTCTAGCTCCGCTTTCGGTGTCGACAACAGTAGCATCGACGCCGTCTTTGTCTTCATTCATCATGCGATTGGCGGTGATAAGTAATTTAAAGACGGGGACAGCCAAACAGGTCCTTGTGAGCGGATTTGCGGGTCGTAAATTATCTGAGTGTTTCACTATAAGCTATCAAATCAATTGTGCAAAATGGAAATTGCGATAAACGTTCAGTGAAGAGTACAATAAACAAAATACAACAGCAAAAAAACAATTCACAACCCAGCCCAAAAGCCAATTTATTCGGCTCCACGAAAACACGTTATTTGAGTTCACCCGTAGAGCCTCGAGGTGCGGAGGCGAGATATACAGCTGTGTCAGTGTCAGACTCTCAACATATTTTACACGCAATTCTAATTCAATGTTTATTTTGCTCTTTGCAGTTCTCTCGGCAGAATTAAATGTCATCTCTGAAAAATGTTGTCGAGATCCCAGATAGTTCGGACGACGAAGCTGTGCCGGCAGTGACACCTAAGCGATACCGCGGAAGTGGTAAAGCGGATGCACCGCTCGAGATCGAGTCTGACTCGGACGGAGAGCCCCCTGCAAAGCGCAGCTTGACGGCGCCGGCGGCCCCGGTTCCAGCTCAGGATCCGATCAAGGCTGCACGCCCACGCTCGCTGGACACGGACGCACCCGCCGTTGACGATCTTGCCGAAGCCGAAGGCGGCCTCTGGCACGTCGGCATGCGCCAGGGTGGTGGGGCGGATAAGACGGGAGCGAGGTCCCTATCCGAGGACGACTACAAGGGTATTTTGCGGCGGTTTGGATTTGAGATTGCCTTCGACATGCGACGAGGCACCTTGAGGAGCAAGTGCGAAAAGAAGAAAGGGGGGCCTTGTGGGGCGAACCCCGAGTGGACCTGCAACTGTCCGAAGGACAGCCGGATCCAGGAGATCCACGTGCAAGTACGAGACCCGGGGAGACCCCAAAAACGGCAATCTCGGCGGGAGCGAGGTATCGGCGTATCCCGGTCGCGGGTGGCCGTTCCTCAAGAACTCGGGCGAGATCCGGTGGGCAATGCTCGACCCCCGTAATACCGGCGGCCGCCCGTGTCACGACGCCAAAAAGAAAACCGTCACCGTTCACTTTGACCCCGACGCCTACGCAACCCTCAAGTCCATCGCCGACCTCTCGAAGACGAAGCGCGTCGTTCTGTTGTGCGTCGAGGACAATCTGTACGACTGCCACATCAAGGACCTTATCGCCATCATGCTCGAACATAACCTCATCGACTCTGCAACGGCCGTCGAACCGACTTCAATGCAACCAGGAGCTGGATGGACGAACTGCACGTGCGCGAGTCACCTCGACTGGAAGGGGGATTTGGAACGGGTCAAGGCTGAGCGATATGCTACTAAAAAGTAATTCACTAAAATGATGATGATGATGATAAGGTGAAAAAACACACATTTAATTACGACCGAAGTGCATCCCAAAACCTCTCCGTCTTGTTCTTCTTCTTCTTCTTCTTCCCCTGAACTAGTTTCGTAGGGTCCGAGCCGCCCTTCTTCTTCCCCCCCTTCATCGCCTTCATCTCCTTCTTCTTCCCTACCTTGTCCTTCCTCGCCCCTCCTCCTCCTCCTCCTCCGCCTCCGCCGAAGAGCTCGTCACTAACAAAAAATCTCCTGTTGCCTCGGCCGTCGTAGTAGTACTCGAAGCCAAAGATATCCCCAGCTACGAGAAACCCCCCCACGCTCTCTACCCCCTTCCCTTTGTCCCTGGCCTCTGCTAGGCTCTGCGTTATTCTTCTCCACCCTCCGGCTATCCACCCCGGATAAATAGCTCCGGCGACCATTCCCGACACGGCCAGAATCCCTGGCGCTGTGGAGAAGAGCACCCCGATGAAATTCAGACTCACGTAGGCCATGAAGCCGCTGGCGACCCTCCTCGCCATGACCTCGTAGTCCATCGTCTGCAGCTCGATCTTGAGCCCTTGCAGCACCTCCTTGAGCTCCTTCACGCCGTTCCCCCTGAGCGGGTCGAGCAGTGCGTTGGCCGTCCTGCCCGCGACTCGCTTGACCACCTTGAGCTTCTTCCCTGCGGTCCCCTTGCCCCTCCTACCGTCCTCGACCAACCACGCGGTCCTCAGCCCCGCTAGAATTTTCCTCCCCACCTCGTTCTCCTTCTCCCAGGTGTCGAAGTTTACCTTCCCCTCCTGGAACCTCCTGTTCCACGCGTCCATCTTGTCCTGGACCTTGAACCTCTGGTCTATCTTCTCGTACTGCTTGAAGTAAGCGTACGAAAGCTGCGGCGATTGACACGGTGTTAAAAAATTGGCACACTTCCATTAAAATTTCTCACTCCTCGCTCCTCACCTGCCCAGTCTTGTACATGAACCATATCGAATTGCAGAACTCAGCCACCTTGATGTACAGCTTCGCGAGCTTCGTGCTCACTCTCAGTACGGCCCTTCCGATCACGCTCAGCTTCTCCTTCGCCTTGGCCTCAGCGCCGACGTCAACGTCTCCCATCAAGGAGGTGTCGTGGTCAGATTCATCCTCCGACTCGGAGTCGAGGACGGTGTCGGATATTTCGTTCCCGTACAAAACTCCCACGAGACCTCCGACCAGCCACAGATTGTTCGCCACCGATATGCTCAAGCACGTGGCGATCATGCTCGTTGTTATTGTTATGGCGTAGAAGAGGACGGAGCGGGAGAGGGCGACGGGCTGGGGGAAGGCCGTTGTTGACTTTGACTTTGAATTGGAGGAAGTTGAGAGTTTCGTAGAGTTTGTGTTCGTTGTGTACTCTGCGTACTTGGATTGGGGGGGGGCGGCGGGGAGCTCCGACCGCGGAACGTAGGCGGCCAGGATCTCGGCGAGTTCTTCCGAGGAGATGTAGGTTTTGCTGTCCTCATTGTTCTTGTTCATGTTCTTGTTCTTATTATTATCATTATAGTTATCATTATCATCGTTATCGTTGTTGTTGACGCTCTTCTTGAACTTGTCGATGTCCCTTTTCGAAGTGGCGGAAATGCTGTCGGGTTTGAATGCTTGCGCTGCATCGTAGTAAGGGTTGGAGTTAATGCTGCCCAAAATATTGCACCACCAATCCCCGCACCCCAACCTGCAATAAAATAAACTCACCTCTGCGTTTCAACGACCCCAAACTGTTTTCACTACGCATCTTCAACGCGTGACTCCAATCTCTAATATCGTGGTCGTGGTCGTGGTCGCCACTAACCACCCCTCCCCGGACGTCTTCTTCTTCCTCTCCCGTCAATGTGGCGTTGAAACCACCTCTCTCCACGTCATCTTCACCCGTCTCCTTTATCTCCCCCTTTGCCTTCCTTCCCCTCAGCCCAATTCGCCACCACCGCGATCGCCGTCCGATACCTGTCCCCTCATCGCCCTTCTTGGTGGCGGCTTCAACCTCCCGCACATCGTTTCCTCTCGAAGAAGAGAGAGATAATGGTGCAGCTGGTCGTGTCAAACCCTGCTTCGAAAAGACAGAGCCTGGTGATGGTCTCAGTTGAAATACGGCCGATTGTGGAACGAAAGGCGCGGAAAAAGTAAGGAGAGATATAACGATGACCAACGAGAGCAGTGGCCGCGGTCTCATCGCGACGTCGACGGCGCGTCCACGGTTTGGTGAAAGTCTGGGGGTCTGGTTTTACCCCTTCCCTAACTTCTTATTTTGTCCTTATTTTGTCCCCGCTCCCGCTGAACGTTCAATTTTGAGTCACCTTGTACATAACTGGTGCATAGGAACGACGTCAGCCAGCACCAGGAACCCTATCGCTCCTAAAGTGAGTCATTTGTGTCTGCATCAACACCAAAGGCCCTTTCGCATTCCCGTCGTCGGCAACACCAGATTTTCCTCTCCTGATCGTCGTCCCTTGTCTCAGTCGCGCCAGTGCCCCATTGAACCCCTAATCAACACACAAGCAGCTGGAATTCCGTCGTAAGTCGTAAGGTTTAGGATATCAGCGAGGGCGGCGATACAGTGAAGGTGTCACCACAGTTTCAGTTTCATCTGGTGTGTTCTCCTGTTTTCAACCGACATGAGCGCTCCTTCCCCCCCTCCTGGGTTCACTACCACTAAAACCATGCCAACCCTTCCCAACCCGCCCGAGAACGACGCCCTGGGCAACATAAATAGGACTACAAGCTTTGCAAACCTCGCTGCTGTTGTAGGTGAAGGTAAGTGCGCCGTGTGCAGGGCCCTCCCCGCGTCTTCCCCCTCCTCGCCTTCGACCTCTAACGTCCCCCCTCCCCCTCCCTCCTCCCCCCGCCCCTCAGGTCTGGCCGAGAGCATGGACGACACCTTCATGGAGAGCGCGTACGTGCGAAAGGTGCAGCAAACCCTGCAGACGACCGACGCCAACCCCAACAGGAACAGGCAGAACAAGCACAACTCCTCCCGCCTCATCGGGAACCACAACGCTGACTTCGGGCTGGACCTGCAGATCCCCCCGCACGGCACGGGTTCTACGCTGTTCGGAAATTTCAACAAGGAGGAGTTGGGCAACGTCGCTCAGCTCGGAGCGGAACAGCCTAGCTTCATGGGAGTTCACGTCCAGGAGCACGGGAGTGGCGGCATCCACAGCCTGCTGCAGGAGGAGGTGAGATCCAAGTTTTTTCATTTTTTATCTTCGCTGTCTGTACGACCCAAACTCTAACGTTCGTCGCCTCCCCCCCCCTCCTCCTGCCTCCTGCCTCCAACAGCCACGATTCCACGGCCTCTTTGAGCGCTCCCCCTCTGAGGACAGCCTTCCCAAGGGCCTCCAACCTCCCCCCACCACCCACGGCCACGTCGTCTACGACATATACAGTAACTCCAGCTACAGCAACCCTAGCTCCGCGAGTTCGTCGCCTCCGAGCTTGAACGAGATGGTCTTAGAGGCAGTCCCGAAGCGCAACAAACAGAAGGACAAAAACCATCAGGACATGTCGACGATCATTAGCGAGGTGTTCAGGTGAGGCACTGCGAGTGCTAGGCACTATCATCGCAAAAAAATCTAACTCGCTTTACGTGTCGTTCAGCCTCCCTAGCAGCCCGCCCTGCTGGCAGCAGCTGGCGCCCTTCATCAAGCTCCCTCGTTCCTCGAGCCCTCCCACCTCCGGGCTGGTGCTCTTAGGCGTGTCCTCCCTAACTTCTAAGGTCGTGAGGACGGCTTGCGAAAAATTCGGTAGCCTCAACGCCATGAGGGGGGACTTCATGCAGTCCAGGGGCCTCGCCTTCGTGAGCTTCTTGGATGAGAGGTCAGCGAAGAAGGCCGCCTCGGGGCTCAAGCAAGAGCTCGGGAGGTGCAATTCTGAGAAGGTACGATTTCCGTCTCCGCTGCGCAAGCTGCATTTTCAAACACACGCCCACCCCAATCTAACCTTTTACCCGCTCGTCACAGGACTTCCACGTCTTCTATTGCACACCCCTTCACTTCTCGGGCAGGCAGGACGAGAGCTCGATCCTCTTGGAGAACCTCCCTGACGATGTGGAGGAGGAGGTGAGAACATGCGAGGGGGCGAAGCGACGACGCTGAGAAGGCACATTTACTAGATATTTTTCACCCCCACCTTATTCTAACTCGCCACTTCACTTCTTCACTTCTTCACTTCTCGACTCCTCAAAATCATCGCAGGATATCCTGAGGACCATGACGAGCTACGGCGACGTCAAGAAGGTCAACGAGCAGGTCAACAACGCCGAGAGCGACAGAATCTCGTACTTGGTCAAGTTCTACGACCTTCAGGACTCCAAGCAGGCGCAGCTCGAGCTCAGCTCCTCCCACCCATGGGGGCCTGGGGTGAAGATCTCGTTCTGTCCCCGATCCAGCGGAGAGAGGAAGAGCGGAAAGAAGCTGCTCGAACTCATCGCGCTCTGGAGGCACGGACCCAACGCCAACCTGGGCAGCAGCGCGGAGCCCTCCGCCGACACGGACAAGGACCAGTCTTCGTCTGAGAACAGTTCCCAAATGAGCAGCGACCCTTCGCGCGCAACGATCTCTGGGCTTTCAGGAGACAACAGCAACAACACCAAATCCAGCTCCTCCTCGTCCGGGATGAGAAGCGGGGGTTACTACATGCCGAACCAGTCCCACCCCAACCAACCCAACGCCCACAACCCCTACCCCTACCCCCCCGCCTCCGGCGGTTACTACGGGCACCCCGGGCCATACAACCCTCACGACCCCCACTTCCAACCCCCCCACCCCCACTCCCACCCTCACGCCGGAGGTCACCAAGCGCACTACATGTACACGCCGAACGGCTACGTCCTCGTTCCGCCCCCGCACATGCAGCACCCCGGGTTCGGCGGCTCGCCGTCTTCGTCCCCGAGCCAGTACGAAGGCTCTCACGCCGGGTCTCCCAGGCACGGCGGGTCCGGAGGTTCCGGCAACAACAGCAACGCCAGCGGAAAGTCTCAGGGTGACAAGCGAGGAAAGACCGACGACCCGTCCCTCATCCTCAAGCTCGACGCAGTAATGAAGAGCGCCGACACTAGGACTTCCCTCATGGTCAGGAACATCCCCAACAAGTACACGCAGAAGATGTTCCTCGAGGAGATTAGGGCCGGAGGCCACGGAGACAAGATCGACTTCTTTTACCTGCCCATCGACTTCAAGAACAAGTGCAACAGAGGCTACGCCTTCATCAACTTCGTTCACCCTTCCTTCATCGTGCCTTTCCACACGCAGTACAACGCCAAGCCTTGGAAAAACTTCAACTCCGACAAGGTCTGCGCCATCACGTACGCTCGCATCCAGGGCAAGGCGGCCATGATCAAGAGGTTCGAGAACTCGGCTCTCATGGAAAAGGACAAGGAGTACAAGCCTCTCGTTTTCAACAACGGAGAGCAGGAGGACTTTCCTGTCTGCAGCGTGCCTGCCAAGGGCGCTAGCGGGGGTAACGAGTAGAGGGAGGTTTGGGGGAAAGTGGAAGGGAGGGGAGGGGGGGAGGGGCGGGGTTTGGGGTTAAAAATATTTAAGGGAGAGGAGGAGGAGGAAGGAGAGAATACACCATCTCATGCAGCGCACCAATTTAGTTTGGTTTCGCGCGCACCCGATTTGTTGGGGACGGAAGTTCGAACGTCGTCTTTTGATGAACGAACCTTTCGTCCTTGTCACTGTACAGAATTGAACGAAAAGACCCTGTCACCCCCGCGGCAGAATTGTTCTGCTGCGCGAGCGACGGGGTCAAGAAGCACGTATATATCTAGAAGCGACATGCCTAAGAACAGTCTTTTGCCCCCATTTTGATCCTGCGCTATTATTTTGCCAACTACGCTCATCTCTAACCATCACGGAGGTTGGAGATTAGACGCGAATTTCTGATAGCAACGGGAGGGAGGCGATTGGGTTCTGACGGTTTTCGGTGGAGTTGTCCGCACGCTGGAGTACACAACAGATTGGAGAACGAGAAAAAGAAGCATTTAAAACGTTTGAAATTAAAAGCATTCATTTTAGCATAATATTCTAACACCATCAGTAAAAAAGTTAGTGCCTCCGCAACAACTGACATCGAAGGCGAAGAGAATGGCTTGGCTTTGTACCTGTACAGTGCGAGTTTCTCCTTCGCCACAGCTGCTCTGATACTGGCACGGAGGATTCGAGGGGTCCGCGAGCGCCGCGAAGGAGGGGTTTGAATTCACAATCGCCTCAAACTTTTGGGCTGAGCCGAGCCTGGCCTTGTTCTTGTCTGAGTTCATCTCGAAGGCTTCAACGAATTTGCGAGCTCGCAGAAGCTCCACCTGGTGCTGAACGAATTCGATCGCGGTCTTGAATGAAGAGGGAGGAAGCGGCGGGGTGGGGGTGAGGGCTGCCTCATTGCTGTTGTTGTCTTTACCCTCGTCCTTCTCGTTCTTGTCGGCAAGTTGAATCTCCTTGTGTACCGGCGAAGCGCCCTCCCGCAAACAGAACGAGTCCAGCTCGCCCATCCTCACCCAGTGGCGGCCGTGGTGGCCCCACAGTGCCGCAAGCTCAGGATGTGTCATCTCAGCGACCATCTCGGCAGTCTCGACTACCGTGCAGGAGGATCTGTTGAAGAACAGGTTTCCGTCCGCTACGAATACCATGCCGTTCTTGACCGCCTTCAGCTGCTTCCAGCCCTCATCCTCCGCCAACTTGAGCTCGGCCATCTCCCTCCTCGTCCTCTCCACGCCGAATCCGCAAGGCGCCAGTATGATAATGTCAGCGTCGCTCATCTCATTGGCTCCCTTGAGCACGGGAGAGTGACCGCCGACTTGCCCATTGATCATGTCGCAGCCGGCGGTCTCCACGAGCTCGGCAATCCAATAGCCGGAGCCCATGAGAGGGGAGAGCCACTCGACGTGCATGACCTTGGGCCGAGGAGGGGAGGGAAGAGAGAGGACGACGGAGGAGACGTAAGCCAGGCGGTGGCGCAGAGAAGAGACTAGCCGCTGGCCCCGTTCTGGTACGCCCAGCGCAGAGGCTATCGTTTCTATGTCAGAGAGAACGTCTGACAAAGTCACGGGCATGATCGTAACCATTTTCACCGTTGGATTCGACGAAAGGGAAGAGTCCACGTCCTCAGGCGTTACCGCACATACCCGACACTGCCTCTGGGTTATAATAACAGTGGGGGAGAGAGAGCGCACGAGGGGACTGTTGATCTTGTAGATCGGCCCTCCTGTGGTGGACTGCGCGCGCACTGCATCGTCGATATCAGCGGAAGAAGCGTTCGGGTCCATCTTGGGAGCGGTCGTGATGGGGAGGGACGTCACCAGGGGAGGATCGTCGCAGCCGTGCGATCGGCCAACGAGGAGATGGGAGCAGCCCAGGCGAGACACGATCTCCGTTGATGCCGAAAGAAGGGAAAGGACGCGTGGAGCAGGCTTGGGCATCGTCCTCCTCTTCGTCACTTAGGCTCCTCTTCGTTTCTTCACGTCTTCCTCTTCGTCGCGTCCTCCTCTTCTTCGCGTCCTCCTCTTAGTCGCGTCAGTCCTCTTGGGGAAGTTCCTTATGAGAAAACGCGTGAGGGTCGATTTCTTGCTTTAGTTAGCTATAGATTTAGATTCTCCAAAAGAATATGAAAGATTGAGGGAATTTAATTGACGTGATAACTCGACAATCCAAAAAGCACTTTTCCAGATCTTCTTGTCATTTTTTTGCTCACTTTTTTCACTAGGCACCCTCGCATTGCACCCACACGTCATCGCCAGCTGATATACGCGTCCGTCCGAATCACCATCATCTCAACCGTACCAGTGCGTAGTCGAGTCTGACCTCCACTTCCAACTTCAGAAACCTTTTGTCTCCCTTCCTTCGATCCTCGTCTCCGCCCTCCATATTAAAGTAAAGCCATCTTCCTGATGACTTTACCGCTAGAAAGTCTGCTGACCGGGATCAACGCTAAGATCGAGTCTTCGAAGAGAGACGCTAAAGTTGCCCGCGATGCGGCCGAGAAGATCAATGCTGCGCTGCACCCTCCGGCTCCTCCTCCTGTCGGAGGTGCTCCTGTTGGTCCTCCTGTTGGCCCCGTCGTTAGTGGAGATCTTGAGGCTGAGAATCTTGCTCTCCGGGCCCAAATTGAATCGCTGAATGCGCAGCTTGCGGATTCGCTGGACATTGCGAACCGGGAGCATCTTGCGCGCGAGCAGATCGAGGACTGGCTGTTTAAAGCTCTTGCAGAGATTGATGATCTGCGCACCGACCTCGAACAAGCGTCCTCCTCCGTCCCCTCCGCCCCCACTGTCCCCCCCACTGTCCACGTCCGGCAACATGCGGGCACGAGCCCTCCGCCAATTCCAGCCACCCCAAATCAAAATCCGCTTCCTTCGTCCTCCCTGAACGACTCTCTTGACCAGCACGAGAGCCTCTCCTCCCTCGGCCGTGACCTTTTGCGGAGGACTCAGAAGAAGATGTCCCCTCCGAAGTCTGCCCGCCCGCACTCCCATCCCCCTACGCCCCACGCCAACTTCTCCTTCAATATTTCTCCCGTCCGCTCGATCCACTGGCCCCACAACAACACGCACGCTTTCAATCAGCACAAGGTATCCGAAGGCCTCGCCCGCGACATCCTTCGAATGCTCCGCCGCAGCTCCGCCTACCTCTCGCACCTCTCCAAGAACTCTTCCGACACGCTGTTCGAGGACGATCCTGAGACCGACCCGGACCCGCAGAACCCTCCCTTTGAACCGAGCACTCCCGGCACGCCCGCCAACCTGAACATAGAAAACATTGATCTTGAGGCTGAGGTGTCCACCTTCATCGCGTCTATGACTGAAATGTTCAAGCAAAAGTGTGACGACTATGAGAATCTCGTGGTGTTCTGCAAGTACCTCGAGGACAACGTGTTGCTAAAATAATTCGAAAATGTTTCACAAAACAAAACCAACAAATCTCCAAACCTTCTAAATCCAAATCCTCCCAACAAAACACAAACACGCAAACAATGAAAGTAAAATATACGCGACGTTTGGAGATTTTTAACTCCGTTTTTTTGGTTTGTTTTTTGTGTATAATTAATTACGCTCATGCGCTCTAGGCCCTTTCAGAAATATTTAGGTCGGTTCGTTGTCTAGCTCGAGTACGCGGAGAACTTGGTGACGGCCTTGGTGCCCTCGGAGACGGCGTGCTTGGCGAGCTCTCCGGGGAGGACGAGACGGACGGCGGTCTGGATCTCCCTGGAGGAGAGGGTGGCCTTGCCGTTCTTCTTGACGAGGCCTCCGGCCTCAGCGGCGATCTTGTCAAAGGTGTCGTTGATGAAGGAGTTCATGATGGACATGGACTTCTTGGAGATTCCGGTGTCGGGGTGGACCTGTGCGAGAGTGGGGTGGGGTGGGTCAGAGTGATTTCGGGAATAGGATTTTTGTTTCAGAGGTTGACGACGATAAAGAAGGTCTCTCATATTTTTATTTTAATAGAACATAACGATGCGGAATACTCAGTGCGGGGATTGAACCCGCGGCCTTCTCCGTGTGAAGGAGACGTGATAACCACTACACCAACCAAGCGAGCTCGTTTTCAGGGATAATCATCGAGACCATTTCTCTTCGTGTCTTGTC
>BRXX01000205.1:27909-92859 GCA_030267905.1 Triparma verrucosa
TTGGAGGTCTTGGCGGATTTCTTGCTGGGTTGCTTGGCCATTTTTATAGTTTCTGCGAGGGTGAAAATGATGAGTTTTGATTTGGTTAGAATTTGTTTGTTGTACGTCGGCGTGGCTAGTTACGGTTGGTTATTCGACCGTAACGTTGCACGTTTGCTCGATTTGATAATTATCAGCGTCGCTGCACCGGCGTTGAGCATGCTTACTCACTTTGAAATTGTGAGTTTCCGGCAAACAAGTCTTGGCCGGTTTTTCATTTCGGCGTTGTAAATGATTTTGCAAAATCATTTCGAGCCCATTTTCCATCTCGCAGAGGTCCTTTTCACAAATCTTCATCAACCAACAAAATCAAAACTATGTCTGGTGAGTCGCTAATCGATGTCGCGGGGTGGTCGGAGGGGCGATCTAGAGCGCGTGTGGAATTTGTGCGGGGCATCGCGGCGGTAAAATGTGTTTATTGGGGGAGGCTGAAGCTCGTCGTTCTTGCCTCCGCCAATGACTCTGATGTGGCCTCTTCACGCGGATATCGACGCGGTGGAGTTCAAAAAACGTTACAACGCACACTAACGCCAAACCTCCCCGCACCTCACTCTCCCTCCACCCTCCCCGCAGGAAAAGGAAAAGGAAAGGGAGGACGCGGAAGCGGAAAGAGTGTCTCTGGTTCGGCCAAGGCCGGACTTCAGTTCCCCGTCGGACGTATGAGGTCCTACCTCAAGAAGGGAGGATACTCCAAGCGCGTCGGCATGGGCGCCGGCGTCTACGTCGCCAGTGTCCTCGAGTACCTCTGCGCCGAGGTCCTTGAGCTCGCCGGCAATGCTGCCCGCGACAACAAGAAGACCAGGATCAGCCCCCGCCACATCACCCTCGCCATCAAGAACGACGAGGAGCTCAACAAGCTCCTCTCCGGCATCACCATCGCCTCCGGTGGAGTCCTCCCCAACATCCACGCCGTCCTCCTCCCCAAGAAGTCCGGCAAGGCCTAAATCTGAACCCTGGGTCTAGAGCGCGTGAGCGTAATTAATTATACACAAAAAACAAACCAAAAAAAAAGGAGTTAAAAAATCTCCAAACGTCGCGTTTATTTTACTTTCATTGTTTGTGTGTATTTGTGTTTTGTTGGGAGGATTTGGATGGTTGGGGAGATTTGTTGGTTTTGTTGTTGGAGAACGCGAATGAAATATAATTTAGCGTAGACGTAACTTAATTCGTATTCAAATGTTTACATGATCGTTAACTATTGTTATTATTATTATTCGACTACCCCACTGTCACACTCCGCAACTCCCCCCCACCAACACATCACCGTCACTTTTCACATTCCATCGTCGTCATCATTGTCTTCGTTTACAAGTGTGGAGATTATGATCTCCAGTTTTTTTGTTGGGTTTTTTGTTTTTTTGGGTTGGTCGAACGACCGAGGGTTAATTAAAACACGAAAGCTTGAAAGCAAACGCGAAGTAATTTAACCTCCGAAGCCGTAGAGGGTCTTGCCCTGCCTCTTGAGGGCGTAGACAACGTCCATGGCGGTGACGGTCTTCCTGCGAGCGTGCTCGGTGTAGGTGACGGAGTCACGGATGACGTTCTCAAGGAAGACCTTGAGGACACCGCGGGTCTCCTCGTAGATGAGGCCGGAGATGCGCTTGACTCCTCCCCTGCGTGCGAGACGCCTGATGGCGGGCTTGGTGATGCCCTGGATGTTGTCCCTGAGGACCTTGCGGTGCCTCTATGGGGTGGGGGGGAGGTAGAGGGAGGGGGGGGGGGTTAGCTTCGGGGTGCGGTTTTGGGGAGGAGGGTTCAGTGCGTGCCCGTCGTTCTCACCTTGGCTCCTCCCTTTCCGAGTCCCTTTCCTCCTTTTCCGCGTCCTGTTGGTGGACGAGGGTGGGGTGTGTTAGTGTTTTGTGTAGTGTTGCGGAGGCACGGGGCGGACGAGGGTTGAAATCGCGCGGAAAGTGGAGGAGAGAGGGGTGAAAGTATGGGGATACCGGAGGCATGTGCGAGAAATCGTTGGATTGTGAATTTGCAATTTCTCCGCCCTCGTCCCCGTAACAAAATGGTGATATCGCCTTGGATGTTGTGTAGAACTCCCGGGGAAGAATATCAGCACGTACCAGACATGTTATTAGTATTTAAATTGGTTGGTAAGATGTTATTTTCACCTCTCCTGAAAATTAGCCTAAATCGAGGCATCTCGCGGCGGCGCGAGCTTGTGAGATGGGACCATTTCGACCTTTTTTTTCGAGAAACCCAAAAAGCATCTTTCAAATATCAAAAGTGAGTGACACCGCGCTTCTCCGACTGATTAAATTATTCCTGCCTATTCGTACGACAAATATGGTCGAGGATCCGGGGCAGAATCAGGTCTCGCGGTCGGAAAAAGCGTTAATTGAAACTTTCGTCCCATTTTTCGACAAAGTGCCGCCAGCACTTTTGAGGTCGAAAAAAGCATTCTATACGACGTGTTCCGCCTCTTTGACTCCCCTCTACCCGCGTAACACATCTAAAAACACCCCCTTCCCTCGCTTCCGCCCCCCTTGTCCCACTAAAACCCCCCAGAACTAATCAAACATGGCCCGTACCAAGCAGACCGCTCGTAAGTCCACCGGAGGAAAGGCTCCCAGGAAGCAGCTCGCCACCAAGGCCGCCCGCAAGTCCGCCCCCGCCACCGGTGGAGTCAAGAAGCCCCACAGGTACCGCCCGGGAACCGTCGCCCTTCGCGAGATCCGCAGGTACCAGAAGTCCACCGAGCTCCTCATCAGGAAGCTCCCCTTCCAGCGCCTCGTCCGCGAGATCGCCCAGGACTTCAAGACCGACTTGAGGTTCCAGGGATCCGCCGTCCTCGCCCTCCAGGAGGCCGCCGAGGCCTACCTCGTTGGCCTCTTCGAGGACACCAACTTGTGCGCAATCCACGCCAAGCGCGTCACCATCATGCCCAAGGACATCCAGCTCGCCCGCCGCATCCGTGGAGAGCGCTCCTAAACGCTTTCTCATCATCGTTAAGATGACGAGAAGCGAGAGGGAACGTCGACGAGGAGGAATGCGTCGAATGTAACACTGACTGTACACTAAAAAAAATCTAAAAAATAAAAACTGGAGATTATAATCTCCACACTGTTAAGACAAAGACAACGAAGAGGGATGAGAGATGGTGAGGGGGGCGAGCGATAGTAATAATTATTTAGTTTGAATGCAAAGTCTGCTCCAGTTTTTTATATTACATCGCCGAACGGACTCGCCGCAAACTCAGTTATGCTCATTCTGTTCATGCCCCTGTTCTCCATCTTTTCGGCCTCTGTCCACTTGGATTCAGACTTGGCGAATTTGATTATTCTCCGGTGCACGATAATGAGCTGTCTCATTTCCAATGTCAAGGCAACCGTCGCCGAGAGGGCACCTGCGGCCCCGATCCAGTTCAGAACGTCCTCATTCCTAGCGCTCGCGTAGCTGCTTCCGCTGTGGCTGATTAAGAATATGGCGCAGATTATGGTGAAAAACGCCAGGATGCACTGCACTCGCTGCCTCAGAACCATTTTGTTGAACGAGGCTACTTGGTAAATTTGAGTTTCAACCTGTTTCCTTACGTTGGTAGGAACTGTTTGACTGCAAAGCTTGAGCACCAATGCGACGTACAGATAGAATGACAAGTACTGCTCTATCATGCTCAGGGCGGCGCACTCTTCAACAGCAACGCTCAGCCCGGAGTCCAATAAACACGACATGGTGTCGAAACTTAAGAACAGCATGGGTGTGAGCGCGCCAAGTCCAGCCTTGATAACATTGTCGATAAGATAATTTGAGAGCTCCTCCGAGGGAAGAGCGGCCAGTCGCTTTCTGAATTTGAGCAGCACCCACCAGGCGGGGAAGTAAAGGCCAAAGATGATAAAGAGTTCTTGCGCCAGCATATTCCATTTCTCCTGCCTTATGTGCCTCACAGCGACGAAGGCGTCGCCAAGGACAGCGAAGAAAAAAGAAGTGCAGATAGATGAAGATAGTGTAGTGCTTACTGTTGTCCTTGGGCCTCATCATGACCATGAGGAGGAATAAGGCGGCTGTGATGCTGTAGAATACGCGGTTGTACACTATGTACTTGCGTTGTAGTGTGATTCCGTACAACGCGCACATCAGAGTTGAGGTCATCGTGATGACAAGTAGCACCAAGATGACAGGCCATTTTATTTTTTCTATGAGTTCCTCTTCTTTCGAAGCCGAAGATATTCCTCGCTGGGCTACACCTGTCCCTCCCCCTCCCTCCTCCTCCTCCTCGTCTTCATCCTCCTCAATCTTTACTACCTTATTGCGGCAAAGACACTTCCAAACTTCTCTGAAACTAGGAAATTCTAGTGCGCCTTGAATCTGCAAGGCCGTCCAGCATTTCCAACAGGCCAATAAAAGCATGCTGATTCCTGCGATTGTACCGAGCCATTCGAGTAGAGGAAGGTTGCTGAGATTAGACGCCTCAATGTGAGTGAATAGATAAATGGAGATGATGAATGTAGTTGCCCAGAGGAAAATCGAAATTCCCTTCTCCAACGAGATGTTCAACTTGGCTAGTTCAAACACTCTAATCGTGTGTTGCTGGTACTCGGCACCGGCCTTCTGAGCCTCGCTTAAAGAAGCCTGTGCAATGCCGAAGAAGATATACAGCACGAGAATGATTCCTAGGTATTTTGTACACAAGGTCGTGGCGTTGCACTGGCCAATATCCTTTTCTTCGATATTGTTCAAGACGCAGGAGCCCGCTTTAGCTGTCAGATACAAAATAGGAGGAGCGGCGAGAATACTTTTCTTTAAAACTTCAGTGCACAAAAATGTGATAGCTCGGGCTTCGGCATTCGTCCAACAGCCGTTCGAAACTGTTTTAACACCAAAACCGATGGGAAGAAGACGCCGAAAATTCGTGCGAGCACCCAGAGAGCCCTTGCAGTGTCGTTTTGGACGAGGTAGATATAGGCCCAGACGAGGTCGGTAAAGACGAAAAAGAAGAATAAGTGAACGAAGACCAGGCTTCTCATGAACCATTTCCCGGTCCGGAGCGGCTTCATGATGAACGCTATTCCATTTGCCCAGTAGGCGAAAGGGAAAACGATGTTCGCAAACGATTCCACTCTGTCGTCTAGATTTACCGCGTATAGAACAGAGAGTGCTGGGTAAATCAAGCTCAAGCCAGTGAAGAGGAGATAAATAGCATCTCCAACTTCGCTGACGATCGGTGTCGGGTTATTCACCTTGCTGACTGCGCGAGCTCGGGTTCGATTTTTTTCCTTCTGAGGTGGTTGTGGTCTAGATGATTGCTCTTCCTTGCCTTCCTTTTCGTCCTCGCCTTTTTCCTCGACCTCTTTCTCCTCCTCCTCCTCCTCTTCTTTCATTTCCTCCGCATTCAAAATTCTCAGGTCCAACGCGATTGTGACAGAGTTCCACAGTAGAGCCACCGCTAAACAAAGAAATCCAATTCCCTCGACTATATTGATAGTGTTGACTTCAACAACCCCAGCAACCTCATCTACTGAACTTCCGGAACTTCTTCCGTTCTTGTGGTCGAGGTTTGCAAGCAGAAAGATGCCACAAAACGTGCTCACCAGAATGCAGAAAGACTCGGCCTGCCTTTGTAGGCTCATAGACCCAAACAAAGCCACCTCCTCTATTAGTAGGGTGTGCCTCGCCAAAACGTGTTTCGGAATGATGCCAGAAAGCACATTCATGACCATGTACAAAGTGAAGTACGAGCCGAGGATCACTTGCACGTTGATGTTTTTCTCGCAGCGTGACGAATCATCCTCCTCTAGGATGCATCCGAAGGACTCGAAAGTAAGAAGGAGGATAGGGATTAACCCTGAGCCCCCCTGGATCATCACCTTCTCGATGAGGAAGTCGTTCAGGTCCTCATCGTTCAGCCTAGATATCTGGCGCCGCACCACTAAGAGGATTTGATAGCAGCAGCTCCATAAAATACTCCTCAAGATATGATAAGGTAAATATTTTAAGAAGATCCCGGCCTTGGCATTTCCGACGCACAGCATGACTTCCGACAATACCGTGAGGCAGAAGAAATTGATAGAGAGGAGCATACTGTAAGCCGGATTCCTACTTCTTGGTCTCATGCAAAACTGCAAACAACAACAGGAGGCCTGCACCGGTAACATCACGGCATAGGAATCTGGTTGGGTACCATTGGTCGCGTAATCAATGCACAGGGCAGGCGCCGTGAGGCTTGTGCATAGGCATATGATCTCGTAAAAGGGGGAGAGAGCCTGAATATCGTATTCGCGGTGCTTGTTGGGAGGGGGGGGATGGGAGAGGCGGAGTTCCGGATCGGAAATTGTGGAGGCCAGGGAAGGGGGCGGGGTCGCGGAGGAGGACATAGGGAAGTGCCGCAGTAGGGGCGGGGGGGGTGGCTTCCAATTGACTGCGGTCACACGTTGAAACGAACGAACTTTTTTCACCCAACACCAAAATCTTCCACAGGATCTTCGCCATGGAATCGCGGCCGCAGATCGCGCCCGCAGGCGGCCGCGATTTGGCAAAGATCCAGCGCACACAAGACCTTAAGAGTGGGTTAATTATCCCGTGAAGATGAGCCAAGGACAGCGTGTTTCTCAGCGGGCTTCTCCTATTCAACTGTGGAAAGACGATGTTTGGAGCCGGGCAAAGCAGCTAATGGTGAGATATTTAACAGCAGAAGGTGAAGGGGTGCGGGGTTTGCGTTCCCCGGTTAAGGAAACATGAGGCAATTTTACATGATTCCGGGGCGAAATTGTGCTCGTTCTTTTTTTCTGAGTGTGATTTAGCTTTTGTTTCGCTAGCTGACTAAGTATTTGAGCGCCTCCCTTGCCTTGGTGGGGAGAAATTCTGCACTAATGCCATGAATTCTATCTGCCGGCAGTGAAATTTGGTTACTGCCCAAGGATTTCGGGTGCTATCAGGGTCCTGTACCCAATCTAATCGTCCCGGTTGGCCCTCTCGATATATAGTGCCGCATTCCCCCCGGTTCCACGCATGAAATCGTGATATTATTCTCCTCATACCTTCATCTTCGTGTCTAATCCGCGTCGCTCCCCTATTTTCAGGCCCATCACCATCGGCAATTCCTGAAATTGGACCTGGACATAGAAGCAAACCCGCTGGAAAGCAAGTTTTCTGGTCCTCTGGTCGATTTAATGCAGAGGGAGGAAATCGCAAGCTCTCAGAACAAGCACAGCGTGGTCGAGGCACTTGCCAAGAGGGTGTTCACGGGATTGTGCACTGAGACCAAGAGGCATTGCACGATGCAATCTACGTCAAATCAGTCTCGGTGGGTCACCCTCCTGGAGCAGCAGTCCGAGGAAAGGAGGAAATTCTTCGCTGAGAGTTTCTCCGCCGTCGATGCGAGGTTCGATCCAAGGCAGCCGGTGAAGACCAAGGGCCTCACGCTGGACGAGGCGTACGAGAGGGAAGAGAGGCGCCTGGCTAGGGACGCATTTGCAAACTATGAAAATTACGAGAACTTCAATCTCGATCACTCCTTCGGGCTCCAGCTTTCCAGAGTGAACGCTGAGTGGGGCGTATATGAGCAACAGATGCTCAACGACTACGAGACTCAGAAGGCAACCATCTTGGGCAAGGCGAGGACGTCTGGAAATCAATTCGTCTCGTCCAGTCGGCAGGGCCCGTGGAAGAGTAAGGAGAAACAATCGCTGCTTTTCAATACGGCCCCTGTCTTCTCACCGGAGGGGGGCATTGGAGGCGGGACTAGGAGGAGCCAGGCCGTGGAAGCTGAGCTGCAGAGCCTGGACAAGATGTTCAACCAAGCAAAGGAAAGGATAGCGAACCAGAAGAAGAACGCCATCAGGTGGATTAAGCGACAAGAGGCGAGGATGAAGATTCAGGTGGAGGGCATCGGCAACGACAGGAAGGTGATCTACCCGTACCTGAAGAAGGCCGACGAGGAGTTTGACAAATTCTTCTCACAGACCACCAGAACAGTTAAGGAGGCTGAGACCTCCGCTGCCATCACCTTCTCAGACTCTTCCACCACCCTGAACACTTTAAAGAGCGCCTCCACCGTCGGGGAGAAGGACAACGACTCCAACGGCACCCCAAGGACTTTGGAGATGTCTCAGTCCGACAACAGCAATAGCGAAGACTTCGGGAACAGCATGTTCGGAGACATCCAGGGCCTGTCAACGCAAGCCAGCAAGATGAGCTTAGAGAAGAAGAGAGCCTACCTGAAGGGCGTCTCAGGGGCAGCTAGTCCTAATCTCCGGGCAGAAATAGTTGCGGAAGAATAGAATAAATTTAGAAAAGGACAATGTACGCGTGGAATATGACAGCAAAAATATACATCGATTTGAACTACAACTAAAAGAATTATTTCATATCTACTTTACTCTTCCTTCTCTTGCTCTTTCTCGGAGCCTCATCTTCGTCTTCGTCACTATCGTCGCTGTAATCCATGTTGCCCTCCGACTCCATCTCCCTCTTCTGCTCCTCCTCGATCGCTTCCCGCTCCTCCCTCTTCTCATTGGCCTCGGCGACCCTTATCGCCTTGGTCTTCCTTCCGGTGGCGGAGTCGATGTCCTGCCTCTCGAGGTGGATCCGACCGACGGTCTCGCCCATGGCGTTCGTCTTCTGGTTCTTGGTCTTCTTCTTGGTGAGGCTCTTGGGGAGCTTGAGGGACGACTTCCACATGTCGGGGCTGGCGAAGTGGGTCCTTCTGATGGTCATGTCCCAGTCCGGCCCGGAGCGGGTCAGGAGCGGCAGGGGGGACTTGTCGCCGCTGGGGTTCTTCTTCAACTTAACGTAGTAAGTTCTGAAGTAGACCTTCTCCTCCAAGGCCGTGACCTGAATCACGTGATCCAGACCCTTGAGGGACAGAGCGTCAACCGGGTCCCCTCGGAACCAGTCGAGGATCAGGTTCTGAAATTTCTTGAGCGTCTCGTCCTTGGTCCACTTGTCGCCCACGAAGAGGAACATGGGCTTGGAGCCGACCCTCTTCTTGGGGGCGCCCTTGAAGTGGTTCAGGCTCTTGTAGTTCTCGACTCCCACCTCCACCGCGTCCAGAAGCTCGTTGTCGAACGTTCTGCCGAAAACCAAGTTGTTCGGCCTCTTCTTGTTGTGGCTCGCCAGGGCAAAGGTAGAGCAGTCGTTCTTCGTGCAGAGGAACTCAATAGATTGCGAGTCGTCGAAGAGATTGATTTCGTTCTTCTTCGTGAGCAGCTTCGCCGCGGGCGCCTTCATCGCGCGAAGATCCTTCAGGACGTTGCCCATGATCTCGCTGCACCGAGTCCCCTTCAGCAGCAAGCTAGACTTCACACCCTCATTGATCTGCGCCTCCTGGCTCTTGAGGTACCGGGCCACCTTAGCCTTAGGCTGTTTCTCGGTAGGTCCACGCTTGCCAGCGTTCTTGCCCGTAGGAGCCATGGGAGGTGTATTTAGTAGTAGTTGATGACCGTGGAGGAGTGGGGGGGGCAATTTCTTGAGGGAGGATTGGTTGGCTGCTCAAAGTGTAGTGATACCTTGATTTAGGTGGACTACGGTCTAATTTGCGAAAACTAGTGGGATCAGGCTGGAACGTCGTTCGATTTAAATAAGAGCGGGCGTTTTGGTTTTGGTACTGGTGCTTTCTACGATACGCTCTCTTTCAAAAATGTATTTCCCTGGAAAGAGTCAATTAATTATTTGTGCGATCGCTGGGCTACCCTGTTTTTTTTTACTTGACACCTTTTAAGTAGCTCCGATTTATACCCTCTTCTAACCGGAAAGATCGATCTAAACCAAATTTCGTTCAACTTGGAGCCCACCCTTGGAGCCCACCCTTCAGGCACATTTAAAGGGCATTTCATCCCAATATGCGGCGGCCCTGGCCTGTCGCCGTGGCAGTGTGCGCGCTATTTGTGTTCGTGACAATGTATACGCTGTCGTCAACATCATTTATAATGTCCTCTAATTCGTATAGTAGTGGTGTGCACAGCAATCTGTTTGAGGTGGGTAAATACTGCTATGCTACTGCTATTGGTCCGCTTGAATTCGCTAATTGCTTACCCCGCAATCTAACCCTCGCCTGGCTCTCAGACCAAGTCTCCGCCGCTTCAGGCTCCCTCGTCCTCGTCCCCACCATCCTCCTCCTCCCCATCCTACTCCTTCTCCTCCTCCGTCCAACTCATAACAACAATAGTATTTTCGCTTGAAGAGGTGACTCCTCAGGTATGGGCCTCGCTGCGTTCCCTCTGCTCCACCCGCAAAACGATAGTGAGCATTTTGTACAGCGAAGGGAGCAGCAATTTAGTCTGGCAGAAGGAGCTGAATGACGCCTGCCACAACATCATTCTCTTTCACCAGGGGGAGGTAGAGGAGGGCGAGGAGTGGAACAGGCAGAAGAAGCACCTCAAGATGAGTCGAGTCGACAGACTCGGTTTTTTGCGCGCCTGGCAGCGAGAGTCGCTTCGAATGCAGCCCAAGCTTAGCTCGATAGTGAAGGCTGTGATAGTCATCGATCTCGACTTGCTTACGCTGCCTTCTGACATGAGCCTGAGTCATGCAGTCGAAACTGTGGGCAGGAGCGGCACGGACGACGTCGTATGCGCAAATGGGCACGAAAAGTGGCTAGGGCTGCAGCACTACTACGACAGGTGAGCCACAGCGAGCACGAAGCGAGTCGCTGCTGGTCTAGTCGCTGCTACTCGACTCTAATTCGAGAACGCAAATCTTCATGCGACTCGCTACGCTCGTTGCAGTTTCGCCCTCGTACTGAAGGACGGGACATGGGCGTTCCCGACCCTCACGAGCGTGAAGTCGATTATTTTCCTCCTCCAGCACAACTTCTACAGACAGGTCAAAGCAAGGGTTCATAACTTTGAAGTGCAGAGCTGCTTCGGAGGTGAGCGACAGCGAGGAGCGAAGCGACGATTCGCTCAGTAAAAACATCGACACCGCCACCCCCCCCCCAACCCAATTCTAACTTGTGATCGCCAACCTTCGTGCGGCTCGCTTCGCTCGTTGCAGGCCTCGCGGTTTACAATCCGGAAGTCTGGTTCAACCCGAAATGCAACTACGCCATTGACGAGCCTTCGCTGAAGCTCCAACAAGTGTTGGACAAGTATAGTAATGATAAGGGCGAAGTTTGCGAGCACGTCATCTTACATATGTGCTTGAAGGGCTTAGAGGATGAGAATGGTCGGGAAATGGGCCTCAAAATAGGGATACAACCTGACATGCAGCTCTCTCGTTCTGCCAACATTGGCGGCTGGAATAATCCGACTGCCATCTATTTCGCTCTTTTTGCTCTGCTCTCGGGCTGCTCAATAATGGCGTTGAGGAAGAGGTTCTGGCGGACAGAGGGAAGGACGACCTACAACTTCTTGGCCAAAAAGCTAAGGCACAAGAACAGCGAAGATTACCCTGTCAAGAAATCTAGTGGCCGGAGAAAGAAATTCCAGTCCATGCCGAACCTACAAAAACTCATGCCCGATTCGAACGTATAATAACATTAACATTTAAAATCCTAAACGGGTTAATCTTTTCTCATTAAATTTAAAATCATTAGGATAAATTACCATGGTCGACTACGGTTCGACTTCCAAATCGCGTATGAGGGGGGGGTGAAGGGAGCGTTGTTCTTGATTCTCTCGAGCTGTGAGTACTCGTGAAAGTCGCCAATGCTCAACTTGTAACGGCGCAACTGGTAACGGGCCTCGCCCCTGATCTGGTAGAGCATAGAGATCGAAGGGTCGTGTTTGATTCCGTTGGTCGCGCTCTTCTCAGCATCTGAGAGAAGTCCAAGGTGCATCTGCGCCTCAGCCATGGCGCACCACGCCGCCCCGTTCTTTACGTCAAACTTGACGAAGACCTTTGTATCCTTGAGGACGCTCTTCCACATGCCCAGCTTTCGCTTCGCCTCGCACCGAAGCGCCCAGGAGGCACTGTGGTGGGGCTGGGCCTCAATGACCCTGTTCGTTGCCCTGACGACTCCCTTCCAATTATTCAACGCACGGCGAGCCGAAGCCAACCAAAAAAGGGCTTGGGTCAACGTCGGGTCGAGGTTGTACGCCACCTCGCAGTCTCGTTCCGCGCTGGCAAAGCTTCCGAGCCCCAAGTACGCAGCTTCAGAGAGCGAAGTGAGTCACATGGAAGGTTGTTTTATTGTCATTAGAAATGTTGAATGCTGATGTCGAGTTGGCAGCACAACATCGTGCCTTCTCGGCGAATCGCTTCGCGCTCCTCGCTAATTCTCACCTCCCCTAAAGGCGTAAAACTTAGGGTCCGGGACGGAGCCCTGATCCACCAATTCAATGGCATCGTTGCACAGGTTCAGCGCCTCCTGGAATGACTTCGACTGCAGAAGGGTCGTGATCCGCCGAATGTTGAGCGCTTTGAGTTCTGGAGTCTCGTTATAGGTCACAGTCTCCGGAGATATTCTCCCCTGACCTATTGCTTCGGCCTTGGCCAGATCCATAGCAGACTCGATCTGCTGCAAACTCTCGCCAAATTGCTGCGCCCTCTTCAGGCGATCGGCCAACTTGACTCGCGACGAGATCGCAGGATTTGCCGCTATTTTCTTTTTTCGCCATGGTTGGGAGGAGTCGTGGATTTTGTGGCCAAGGGTCTTCTGCGAGGGATGGGTTGACTTCAGGTACACCGGCGATGACTGTGGTCGAGGAGGGGGCATTTTCTTGGCCGTGGTCCCAAACGCCACCACGTGGCGTTCCTTGTCGAGCGCCCGTCGAGAAATGGAGGCAGATACAGGTCGAATATTTTGAGGTGTAGTGGTATTTGAACTTGTATTTCCGGTGTGAGCTGTGACGAGCGAAGCGAGTCGCATAAAGATAAGATTGGATTGTGTGCTAGCAATCGAATCGAATAAGGAACGGAATAACGCATTCGCAGCGACTTACCTGCTTCTCTCGTCTTGGGATTATTATTTCTAGACGCGGGGGCGCTCATTGGCCGTCTCTGCGCGGTGTGCGTCCTGTGCTTCCTCTCGCGACCCACAAAGGTGCCAGGAGGCGGAACGTCCAGAAGTATGTGCTGGGTCGTAATCTTGAACGAAGTGCTACTCCTGGCGAGACTCGCGCTTGCGGGGCGAAACGGGGGGGAGGTGGGGTGGCCCGAGCGCCGGAGCTTCTCCTGCGTCACATACGAGTCGAATGTTATTTTAGAGGTCAAGGAGGGGTCATGGTGGGTTGGAGAGGTGTTTGGAGAACTGGATAAAGCATTTTGGGACTGGGAGGCGGTTTGGGACGGGTCAAGAGGGAGGAGGCGGGGAGAGGGGGGGGAGGAGGCGACGCTCGGCTTGATGTCGACGACCACGTGCAGAGGTTGGATGCTGTCCATGCTTTTTTGGTAAGGGAGGACAGTTGAGAATGAGAACTAATATGGGATGATGTTTTGGAAGGGGGCGGGGAAAAGGGGGGTGGGGTATTAGTTGGGACTGGGGTTGGTGAGGGGGGAAGGCGATGGGCGCGGCTGGTGTGTTGTTTGCTGAACTTGTGCTGTTCTTTGGTGATTGCCAGGAATGTGGGCGCGCCGAATAAAGTGAAACCCAGTAGTGAGCAGCTGCTTGTAAAATTTGCCTCTTACAGGACATCATAGCGATTGAATCAGCACCACAGCCTACCCTCCCCCATCTACCGGTCTCCCACCAATAAACTTCATACTCAGCCGCGATGGTCTCACTTGACAAAGACGATATCTTCATGACGGTTGTGAATCGCTGGCGGTCCCTCGGCGGAACCGTTGCAGCAGAGAAAGCCAGCGTTAAATCTATTGTAGAAGAGGGAGATGAGACAAAGTTTCTAAATGCAGACTGGATTTATCTCACACCCGGCGACGGCACTCTCGAGCAAGTGAAGAGGCCCGATTGTACTCGGGTGCTGGACGCAACTTTCGGGAAGCCTGGGAGGGAGGGCATCGAGTCGTGGGGAGATTGGGAGATATATGTCGATCGCGTCGAGAAGTCGGAGTCGTGCAGAGATTTGGTCGATTTAACGTTGGCTCAAATTGGGGCAGGTTGTAGGGTCGAGTATGGGGACGAGGACAGCTCGACAATGCTAGGCGCGAGTGCATTCATGCGGAGGATGGAGCCGACTTGGGACGAAGTGCTGGATAAGATGGGGAGAGATTTAAAACCGGATTTGTTTGGCGCGAAAAACACGGAGGTGAAAGCGTGTGTAACGTTTGAGGAGGACGGCAATGAATTTGTTGGGTTGGTTGACGTTGTTGGGGAGTTTATGTATGTGTGCTCGTTTTGTACAAGCTGAGTTATAAGAGCAATATTTTTATTCAAATTTGTTAACGTTCTTAACGTTTTGTTCGCGCTCGCTTCTTTACCGGTGGATCCACAGGAAGATCATCAGATGGAAATGGGGAGCTTGAAGTCAACTTTGGATGCTGCGAATAAACACACGCCCAGCAAGCTTGTTCTAGAATAGACATTAGAATTGATTAAGGCTAGGTGGGCCATATAGACAAACACTCACCTATTTGGCGCGGCGTAATTTGTAAACTTTTGGTGGACAGGCTCGTCGCCTTTTCATTAACCACTCGGTGGAATTCGCGGTACTCATTTCTGTCATACTTCGCGGACGTAGAGACCACTCCGCAACACCTGGCAAGCTCCTCCGAGAAAACGGGGATTGTCGAGTCGCGGAGCGCCAGGATAAAACTCGCAGTGGCAGGGCCAACACCGTGGAGCGCGTTGAGCGTCGACATCGATGTCTCCCAGTCGGGGAGGGCAGAGAAAGCGGCGGTAGTTGTTTGACACACTGCCTCGTCGGTGTTGCTGTCAACGAGGAGCCAGTTCTGGCGGACTCGATTGCGGACCATTTTCCAGTCCCGGACTGTTGGAGGTGAGTGGGGGTGAGGGGAAGGTGGAGGTGAAGGGGGTGTGAGGGTGGCCGTTCTCACCTGTCTTCAAGTCAGCGAGGCTCAACGAAGGAGTCGCAGCGCTCTCGACCTCGTTCATGAGAGCACTAAAGCGCTTGTGGACGTTCGTGGCGTTTTTGTTGAGGCTCCCCTGATTCTGAGGTCCGTAAATTATCTTCCCTCCGAGGTCCAAAACCTTGGAGGCAATCTCATCATAGTCGCCAGAGTATTTGAGGAAGTCTGCGAGCGATCCGGACTCGAACAGGGCGCGGGCGCCGTCCAGTACTTTGTTGTTTTTGCGGTACCCGTTGCCGCTCAGCTGAACGTCGGCTACCTTTCTCATGATGATGCGGTGTAGAGGGGTGAAAGAGATTATTGTTGGATTTGCTGCACCTATCAAGGCCGGAAGAGTGTAAAATTCTTTCAATGTGTGTCAGGTATGATAAGGGTACGGTTAGGGTTAGTAGACGTGATATTTACAGTGAATGAGAAAAAGAGATTGATTTTTGTATATAAAATTTAATTGACAAGTTTTGGTCATATTCTTCATTTTGGTACGCTTAAGAGGAAGAATATATCATTCAAAAGGACAAAAAAGGGATTTGAGTTTGATTTCAAAATTTTCTTCATATGTACCAAATTGTCCAAAAGATGTTCTAATATCTTCTTAAATATGCTTAGTTTTCTAAATATGGAACTTATTGTGTCTATAGCACTTTTAATCATGAATTTCCATTGTTGATTTCGGCCAAGAAGAACTTATTTTGAAAATAATACTGTCGCAATAATTCATTGAGATATCTCAACATAAACAATATGACCAAAATTATCCAGTCAAATCCCTCAGTCGTGAGATAGTATATTGATTTCTCTGGGAAATCCATTCTCGTTTTCAGAGGCCACAGAAGGAGCATACGCTCTATCAAATGAAGCTAGAAGTTCTTCAGAGAAGGGGGACCACATATGCTCTATCAAGCCTAAATATGAAGCTAAGAAATTCTTTTTACTTACTAAATATTTAATCGTGTTCATTTGTCGTCGAGGTCCACTTCGTGGAGTTCAACGCCCCCAACCCCCCCCTCGTCTACCCCTTCTACTCCTACTCCCACTCCCCCCACCCCTCCTCCCTTGGCGTCGTAGTCCTCGAGTGGCGGTGGCGGCTTCGCGCTTGTTAAGCTGGCGCGCGCCTTGGCAAATTCGTTTTGACCTGCGACGAATGGGCTGGACACCGCTCCCTTCTTCTTCATTCCAGCGACGGGCTTCATGAAGTTCTTGCTCAGGTGCGCTGTGGAAGATGTCCTGTCCTTGGCCCTCCCCCCCTCCCCCCCTCCCAGAGTGAACCCCTGCTGCCGCTCCACGCTCACAAGCTCAGTGCCAGTGCCCTCGTCTCTCCTGTAACCCCTGTCGACCTCGGCGCTGTGCTCCCTGCTCCTCGCAAGCCCCCTCAGCCCCATGGGATTCATCATGACCCCCGTCACCAGGCCCTTTAATGTGACGCCGTTCTTCTTGTGCAGGAAGTCCCGAGTTGATCCTCCGATGTTGAACCGTTGCGATTCGGGCATGTTCTTGCTCTCAAACAGAAACTTCCTTATCATGTTGTCTACCACACGAACGACAAAGTGCTGATAGATGGTCCTTCCGATTATGTCGGTCTTCAAGATTCCCCTCAGGTCAATATCGCCTGCTAGAAACACCACCTTTGTTCTCTTCCTTCCCGGATTGGGGAAGATAATGAACGCATATGTCCCGACCTTACCCCTGACCCTCCTAAGGTTGTGGCTGGTCTTCTTGCTGGCCCGTCTCGGGTCCACATAGCTCCTGCTGGCAATCAAGAGCTGCCCGTCGCTGAGCTGTTCGTGCCACTCTTCCAATAAAAAGTCCCTGGTGTTGTAAGGGAATGGCATCTGTAGCGTGAATTATTGATGTTGATGAGTTAGAATTATGTGGTCTTTTCAGTATTTCGGTGTACTTGCTTCGCTCGGAACTCAGCCTCCTCTGCTCGTCACTTCTTACCTCTTTTGCTACGCAGTACCTTTTGAGCTGCTTTTCGTCGTCGATCTCCTCGATGTGGCGCGCCGCCTCGTCACCCTCTACCTTGTTGTTTGGTCTCATTAGATATCGTTTCACTTTATTGAAACTTCCGTCCACCTCGAACTGAGCTCGGACTTCGTTGATCATACCGTTTCCGTACGAGCACCTGCATCGAACCATAACTTTGAGTTAGATACTGAAAAGCTCCTGTCCACGCGCAGCCCTTCCTTACCTCCATTCAACCTTGGCCTTCGAGAAGTCGTCCACCCAGAGGTCGAACCTCTCGTCCTGCACATCCTTCTGCGTCGCCTTCCAGCCGGCGTCCTCAACAGAGCTCAGCATCACCTTAGCACAATAGTCCTTGAAGGCCTGGGGGTCCCAGCGTTCATCCTCGTTCATTCCCTTAATCTTGCAATCGTGTATGTGCTTGTTGAAGCACGCCCTCACCCAGAGTTTTCTAATAAGCGGCAGCGTCCCTTCGAACGCCACCAGCGCGAACGACGCGCAGTTGACTATCACCAAGCAGATACCGAACAGCTGCGACGAGCACTCGTTAGAATTGTGTGGCGCTACGTCATCCCCCACACGCCACGACACTACTCACCTCCAAGTTCAGGTGCTCCTCTTTGTCCAACTCTTGCCGCAACAGCAGAGCCCCAAACAAAGTGAAGAAGATGCTCCACTGCGAGACCACAGCGAGGGTGTCATCGCTGTCGTGGTCGTACGGTCGGGTGGAAGAGTAAAGTATGATGCTGAGAATCGACACGAGCATTGCGACGACGATCTGGGTCGTTGAGCCGGGATTGACGAAGACCAAGCCTCCCGTCATCATGAGCCGCCTCGCGTTCTCGAAGATCTCGAACCACCACCACCTGGGCTCGTAGGCCTGCCACAAGAACGCGATGGGGCGCAGTTTAGCAGAGTCATGGCGACCCTCGTGGCACTTGAGCTCCTTCCGATTCTTGACCAGCAGGTACATGTACAGCAGCGTGATGCCCAACGGATACACGAAGATCATAACTGTGGCGTAAGCGCTGTAGAATTTATGGGTGTCCGAGTCGCAGTCCACTTGAGGATCGGCGACCAAGTACCTCACAGGATCGTCTCCGTACTGCTTGCAGTGGAAGGTCTTGAAGATGATTGTGCTGACGCTCGCAAACACCAGGTACGTGATTGCCAATACAGCCGTGTACGAGTCCTCTGTTATTCGCTGTTTCTTCGCTTTCTTTTGCTCATCCGTCAATTTTACCTCTTTTGCTGACTGCCAGGGCATTTTCAGCACCTGCCCCTTTTGGAGCTTGAACTTTCGGAACTGGAACCACACAACAACCGCGATCATGAAACTAATTGGGACCAACGTGGAAAACACTAGCTTCCAATGGAAGTTGGTACGCTTCAAGCAACTGAAAGAGACTAGCTTGAGGGCATCCAAATTCGTCAAGGAGCTTAGCCACCTCGCGAACTTCTCGAAGACCGGAGGGAAGCGAATGACGAGGATCGTCTCGTACTGGCTGACCACCTGCCAGAAGGCGGCCAAAATTTTGCCCTTGGTTTTGAACTTGTTGAGAAGCGAGTCTGCAACGACCGTAGCGAGTCGCATGAAGATTGGAGTTTACGAGTTAGAATTCAACAGCAGTGAATCTAGACTGGGTCTAGTACTAAATTGCTGTTACTACATATACATAGCTCCATTACCAGTTTGGGTCGCTGCGCTCACCTGGGTTCTGAGTCATGTGATAAAACTGGTTTCCTGCATTGTCCTCATCGTCCTCGCCCTCGAGACTCTTATCAACAGTCGAACCGCGCCTCCTCGGCCTCAACAAGACGTGCTTGTGGGGGTTGAGTTCCTTATAAGACTTCACGTCCTCCTGTGACTTTTGCTTCCTTCGGATCCACCCCACCAGGAAAAACACGCTCACGAATATGAGCAGGAAAAATACGCAGACCAAGAGCTGAGGGGGAACGAAAAAATCATAATTACACTCCTCGCACAGCCCAGTGATGCCCATGCTATATCTATCTTCGCAAATATTGCACAATGGTCCTTCGTGACCTTTCGTGCACTGAGTGCCATTCATCTGATCGCATGCGTCGGGGGTGTAGCATTCAACGATTTCTGAAGAGTTTTCCGACGACCTCCAGAAGCCCTTGTCTACCGCAATTGTCTGAAGCTTCGTTCCCTCGACGCAAGTAGCCCCATCCGGACAATCACGGCACTCTCCAATTTTTCCGTCAGAGGGCGGGTTTTTAAAGAGGTACCTGAATTGATCGAATCTGCAATGGCAGCTCAACTTGGAGCTAGGAGGGTTCTCTTCACTACCAAAGGTTACGGTAGAACCGGCCACGGAGGACCTCGAGCACTCGTTGCAAGCGTTGTTGCCAGGCTCCGTCTTGAAGTACCCCTCTTCGCACAGCTCGCAGGTACCAGAGAAGGCGACAAAGGTGTATCCCGGCTTGCATTTGCACTCTCCATCCACCTCCTCGAACCCATCCTTACATTTGCACTCGGTCGAACCAGGCTCAGAGTCCGTGTAACGAGGACAGGGATCACAGGCTATGGAGTTCGCCTCCTTGCTGTACTTTCCGGCTTCACAAATCACACACTCGGAAGCAGCGACGCCGCTGTACCAGCCAGCAGGACATTCGTCGCAATTAGTCCTCGCCTCGTTTGAGTGCTTCCCCGCTTCACAGAAGTTACAGAAGGCCGAAGCTTCGAGAGAAACGAATCCTTCATCGCAGGGGGTGCATTGGTATTCGCCTGGAGCCGCACTCGTCCCCGCCAGGCAATTGTCGCAACCGGGGATGGTCTTATCCGCCTTCGGAATTGTTCCTCCCTCGCAAGCGAGACAGAAGGAGCTCTTTGGACGACTGTATTTTCCTGACTCGCAGTTTACGCATTCAAAACCGTTCTCGGACTTTTTGCCGGCTTCGCAGTCTCCACACTCGTTCCTCCCTTCGTCAAAGTACTGCGACGTTCGTAACGAGTCGCATGATGATTGGCGTTAATGAGTTAGAATTGAATTAATTGTGTGGACTGTGGACTGATTTTCTCAGCAGCACTTACCTGACCGGGACGGCAGTAATCGCAGCTCGCACTGCCAGGGTGGGAATGCCCTCCAGTCGTGGTGCAACTTTCACAAGTGTCTAGCGCGCCTGGGCTGTAGGTGTCCTTTGGGCACACATCAAATCCCGAGCGGTCATCGTTTGGCTTTTCTCCAGCTTTAGCGAGAGTGCAGAACGGGGCCTTCTCAGCAGCCCATTCGCCTACCGTGCAATCTGTGCACTCGATTCCGTCACTGGAGCTTTTACCGGCGGGACAGTCCATGCACTCAGCGTCGCGAGACGCCTTCTCGCAGGTCGTGACGATCTCCTGACCAGGCGAACACTGCTTGCAGCGGTTGCACGAGGCCTTACCAGAAGCAACCTGAAAGAAGCCGTCTCCACACTCTACGCAATCATCGCCAGATGTCCCTCCGATGGAGTACATTCCTGCGGGGCATATCTCGAATCCAATTCTCAGGTCATCTCCAGAGAAAACTACCTTATTCCCGCTACTGACGATCGAGCAGGACGACGCCCCGTCGACGACATCGTCCGAATACGATCCACCTTCTTCGCAAGGCAAACAGTCTTCGGCTGACATCGCTGTCAGGCTGTACTTGCCCCTTGGGCATAGTGTGCACGGCGTCGGAGCGTCTTCAGAGGGCTCGTCAAGGTGTTTGGTGTGGTCATAATACTTCCCTGGAAGACATATATCGCAGGTAGTAGCTCCCTTAAAGCTATACCCCGACTCACACTTCGTGCAGGTGTCGTTCTGTCCTAGAGAGAAGTGATTCTTTTCGCATTCCTCTTGGCCTCCCTTATCATTCAAGGCCTTGAAGCCAGGTTCGATAATGGAGCATACAGCGGTGCCAGGGAGACTGTACTGTCCCTTCGGGCAATCTTCACAATCCCCGCCTCCATTGCCGTTGGCCTTACCGGCCGCGCAGAATTTACAGGCTTTCTCCTGGTCGTCGTAGTACGAGCCGGGGGAGCAATTTTCGCAGCGTACAAAGCTGGAAGAGCTGTGGTAGCCCTCTTGGCAGCCTCTACAGAACTTCCCATCAGGAGAGTACTGACCTTGCTGACAGCTGACCACTCCGTTTCGATCCGAATTCGGCTCGGTTCCAGGGCTGGCCAGCTTACACTGGGAAAGCCCCAGCTCGTCAGCGTACTCGCCGTCCCCATTACAGTCTTCACAGTATGTGAGGGAATCAACCGAGGCCTTTCCGAGCGGGCAGACTTCGCACTCTCGGTCTGACTGCTTGGTGCATTCTTGTTTGATGAACTTTCCAGCCTCGCACATCTCGCAGGCCTTGCACGAGATCTCGGAAGTGCCGTCTTGAAAAGAACCATCAGGACAAGCTTCTCGACGACCACCAGCGCATTTGAAACCTGCCTCACAGGGAGACTGGCCGGTCCGCGTGGTGACGGAAGCACCGGTCGGAGTAGAGTAGTGGCCAGACTGGACTATCTGGACAATGCCAGAGTTAGGAGGGCAGTAGAGGGCGGAGCTGCCGCATTCGATTGGCGAGGTGGAGCCTAGAGGACAGAAGTGGCCCACTGTGCATGCTTCGCACGAAGCTGCGTTTTCATTGCGTTGGAACTTTCCAGCCGGGCAGAAGGCGCACTCTTCTTGGCCCAGCTCAGACTGCGAGCTGCCAGGCGGGCAAGCGATCATATCGGTCCCTCCTGGGCACCTATACCCGGCCGGACAATCATAGCAAACTCCACCTCCGTCCGAATATGTCCCAGCGGCACACGGCGAACTTGAGCCGTCGACGCTGTTGCAGGCGAAACCCGCGGGGCAGCTACCGCAGGCGCTGGCCCCGGGTGCCGAGGTCTGCTGCACACCGTCCACTACAGGACAGTCCTTACAAGCTGAAAGGCCCAAAACGTCTGCGTATGTCCCACTAGCACACCTCGCACAATCTTTGACCTCGTCATGATCCGTTGCTAGGGTCCCGTCAGCACCGTTGAACTTTCCTTTTGGGCAATCCAGACACGTGGAGGACCCTGAACCAGCCTGGAACTTTCCAGTAGCGCAGACTTGGCAATTCGCCTCCGAGGACCCTGCGGAGGACGAATACTTTCCTGCGCTGCAGTCGATACAGAAAGAAGCGCCAGTCGCACTGTACTGCCCTGGAGAGCAGTCGGCGCAGTCGTCCGCGAAGCTGTCATGAAGCAAGGCGTCGATTCCGTCGTCCATAAGGTACTTTCCTGAGGGGCAGTTATCGCACTGCGACCGACCAACATTATTTTGGTACTTTCCGCTGGAGCAGACGGTGCACTCAGTGGCCCCTTCGATGCCGTTGCTCTTTCCCGCCTCGCAATTGGAACAGTCTCCGCTGGAGTCGTGCTTTGATTCGTCGTTTGAGGTGTCTGCGAGGTACGTACCCGAAGGGCACGCAGCGCAAACGCTGCTTCCTTCCGAACCACTATACCTTCCTGGGCCACAAGTCACACATGCATGCGCAGCGGTCGAAGCGGAGTATTTCCCCTTGGCGCAGTTGGTGCACGAGTTGGAGCTAGCAGAGGAGTACGTCCCCTGAAGACAATTTAGACATGCGGAGCTCTCAGCTCCAGTGCCACCGCCCGTATTGTCCACCATCCTCTTTCCCTTGCCGCAGCCCGTGCAACTCAGGGCGCCTTGAGCGGAGTACTTGCCATCCGGACAGGTAACGCAGTCCTTGTCGGGATCGGAGTTAGACGTTCCGGCAGCGCACTCAGTGCCCTGCTTACTGTGCCCGGGCATGCTGCCACAGGAAAACTTGTACCGCCTAGGGCTACTGGCACGCGAGCAAGTGTTTCCCTTCCCGCAAGATACCTGGTCTGACTCTAGTACCGGTGCGGCCAAGGCATAACAAGATGAGGAAGCCGCGGGGCAAAAAGTATCAATAGAGGCAGCCTCGCAGTTTGGCTTACTGGTGGGGCACGTCGCTGAGGGGGAAGTTAGCAACGAGGACACTATCTGAGGGAACGACGTTGGTTCTCCGCGCCCAACTTTGCTTACCTGTTTTGGAACTGTCGCATGCCCCCCCTGTACGAAGGAGAAGGAAGAAGAGGAAGAAGAAGAGGGGGGAGAAGCGAAAGCGGGGCATGATTGCCTGGAATGACGCTCCTGGAGGCAAACAATCAAGAGGTGAAGTCTGTGTGACGACTATCCTTCCGTAGGAGATGCAAAAGGTTAATTATTATGGGCTTGGAGATTTCAGCAGGTCTCCGGAAGGCTCAACCCCAGCCAGACTGAAAATCGAAAAACCCGACAAATCAGCGGCGCAAAATGAAAACCACACTTAGCATTTTCCTTTCCTTCGCATACCTGCATGATTTCGCGGACTCGTTCGCGGGGTTAGGAATGTCAAACAGCCTTACCGCTACCTCGGCCATGTCGTCAATGCAGTTGCAAGCTACTGAAACCCTGGGCATCGTTGGCGGCGGCACAGGTGAGTTGCACGCACCCACAACACTTGGGATGGAGTGTCAGGCCTTCTCAGTGTGCGCACCTGTCTGGCAAGTGAGCTTCCTCCTTTCCTTGCGGTTCATTGATTGCTCTGCCATTCTCCCAATCCAAATCAAACCTTAGTCCCCCTTCCCCGCGACTAACTCGAAAGCCTCGCTCAATCTAATCCGCGCAGTCGGCGGCGGAATCGTTGAGATCCTGGAGAAAAATCGTGATCTGTTCACGAAGATGACGGGAAAGGAGATAAACGTGGCCCGCCTGGCAGTCAGGGACCTCGGCAAGGCGAGAGACTTCGACACCCCCGCGACTACTGTCGTATCTGACAACTTCGAAGATATTCTGGTCGACGGCAGCATCGACACCGTGGTTGAGGTCATGGGAGGAACTTCCCTTGCCAAGGTGAGGAGAGCACCTTCGGCGACGCCGTTGCCCTTGCCCTTCACCACTCGCTCACTCCCCCCCCCCCCCCCCCCCCCCCCCCCCCCCCCCCCCCCCCCCCCCCCCCCCCCCCCCCTCCCCTCCCCACTAACCTTTACCCCAGGACGTCGTGATCAAGAGCCTGAAGAGCGGCAAGAACGTGGTTACTGCGAACAAAGCCCTTATCGCGGACTGCCTGGTGGAGATTGAAAACACGGTGAACGAGGTGAATGCGAACCGGGCGGAGGGGGAGAAGCCTGTTGAGTTCCGCTACGAGGCGGCCGTCTGCGGAGGCATCCCCATCATCAGCTCCCTCCAGGGAGACTTCGTCGGCGACGAGATCACCATGTGCACCGGAATCATCAACGGCTGCACGAACTACATGCTCACGGAGATGGACAAGAACGGCTTGAGCTACGACGAGAGTCTGCAAGGGGCCAGCGAGCTGGGTTACGCGGAGGCGGACCCCACCCTTGACGTCGGCGGCTTCGACGCGAGGAGCAAGCTCAAGATTTTGATGCGCCTGGCCTTCGGCATTGACGTCGAAGAGGATGAGATCAGCTGCAAGGGCATCCCGGAGCTCACCAAGGAAGACTTCGAGTACGCCGCCATGCTCGGCGGCACGATCAAGGTGAGATTGGCTACCACAAAGACAAAATGCCTGGTTCTTGCACCGAACCAACCTAACCCCTACCAAAAAATCACACACAGCTCACGGGAGTCGCCAAGAAGATCTCCGACTCCGATGTGGCTGCGTTCGTCTCGCCCACCTACCTCGACAACAGCGACACTCTCGCAAGCATCTCCGGGGCCACCAACGCCGTCGAAATCCAGAGCAAGAACTTGGTCAGGAGTACTTACACGGGACAGGGAGCCGGAAGGTACCCCACCGCGAATTCCTGCATCAACGACATCATTAAGGTCGCCAGGGGTGACATCAATCCGCTCCCCTTCAACAGCAAGGGCCCCGGAACCCTCAAATTCGTCAACGATTTCAAGAGCAAGTTCTACATCAGGATGCGCTACAGAGACCAGAACGGCATCACCAAGGACTGCGGAAACGTGAGTGAATAAGAAAGCGAGTACCGAGGAAGCGAAGCGACCGAGGCCCCACTTGTGTTACATTATAGTTGATATCGGGATCACAGCGCTCATCTCCGATACTTCCTAACCCACCCCCAAACCTGAAACCCAAATCGCCACTCCACACACTACACAGCTCTGCGAGGAGAACAACATTGGCATCTACTCTATCTTACAGAACCCCATTAAAAATCGCAATGACGCGTGCTTCGTGGTCATGACGGACAGCGTGAAGCTTTCCCAAGTCAAGAAGTTTGTGGCGCAGATCGAGGGGCTGGATTGGTGCAAGGGTGAGGTGTTCTTCATGCCCGTGCTTAGAGACGAGGACTTATGAGAAGGGTTTTGACGGGAGTTTTGGCGGTAAAGTGCAAAAAAAAAACTTGATTTTTAATTTAATTTAATTTAATGATGTTTGCCGTCCTTGGCACTAAACTTAGTTCCTTCCTTCGAGCTAAGTCTCAATTACCTTTACCGACGGTGAAGGGTTTGTTGTCTGCCGTCATCGGCCAGTTAAATATAATCCTGCTCTTTGAGAGCTCCTCGTCGGTGATGAACCTGACCCCTGAGACAGCGGGGGCCTGAGAAGCGGGGGCGACAAGGCTGAGGCCGAGCCCACGCTCGAGCTCTTCTGTGCTGACGTCCGTCGTGGCAGAGGCCGTGGTCGTGTCCGTGGCGGTGGCCGTCGAAGGAGAAGAGACGGGGGAATGCGTCTCGCTGACGGTTGGTCCCAAAGGTAAGTGCGCATAGCCCTTGGGAGCGGGGCTGGTCGCCTCCGACTGTCCAATGATATCATCATCATCCGAGTCGGAATCTCCGATGCTCACCATCTTCGCGAGGGAAGCATAACGAGCCTGCGGGCTTGCCGTGGTCATATTCACGGGCCCAGAATTGTTCGCCGGCGGCCCCTGCCCCTGCATGAAAGCCCTAGGGTCGGGTGCAAAGGGCCTCGCATAAGGAGTACCCGCCGGCATCGTAGTGGTGGAGGAGTCATCGCTGACCCTCCTCCTCTTGAGAATCGGCACGCTACCGTCAAAATCGCCCTGCCCGGACGGAGAATGCACGCTGTCCATAACCTCAATACCCTCGGGAACCTGCCCGAGCCCAAAATTCCTGTAAGGGATAGTTATGTGATCCTTCAATGAATTTTCCTTGTAGCGTCGCTGCTCGGTCACCTCAATCTCTATTTTACGATCTAGTGCGAGGGCGACAGAGGAGGTGGCTTGGCGGACTGGGGAGGATCTGGGTAGTCTGGAGGAAGCGGCCATGACGCGCTCGCGCTTTCTCTCCTGTTGCGTTGTGTTGTGAGAATGTGGGGGACACAAAAAGCGTTTCATCCGTCGTCTCATCCGTTTTCTCATCCGTTTTCTCATCCGTTTTCTCATCCGTCGTCTCATCCGTCGTCTCATCCTCACCTTACTCCTCTGAAAACTCCAGAACCTATTCTTGATGGAATTATCGCTCCTCCCCGGCAAATACCTAACCATCTTAGCCCACTGGTTCCCCAGCTCCTGCTGGAGCCTCCTGATCGTCAAGTCCTCCTCCTTGGTCCAGCCGCCCTTGCGGACGTCAGGGTGGAGGTGGTTGGCGAAGCGCTCTCTACACTGCTTGCCAGAACGGTTTGAGTGATGTTCGGAAAACTCGGTGGCGATCTACGGAACCGCGCTGGGGTTAGAGGAGGAACTCGGGGGAGGGGGGGGCGGGGGGATAACTCACCTGAGTCCAGGACAATGTCAGAGTAGGACCCCCCATGGATGCCACTAATTGTCGGAGGAACAAGTCCTCAGCGTGGGACCAGGAACGTTTTTCGACCATGCCCTTACGCTGTCGTCTGAGGGGGGAAGGTTTGGCGGGGGATAGGGGGTGGCGGGGGGGAAGAGAATCGGGCGGAGAGGGTGGAGGGTTAGACAATTTGAGGTCCGGTCTTTGTTCGTGGGAGTTACGTCCTCAAGCTTTCGCGGAATGCTCCTAATTTCTACACTCTCGCGCCCGAAGTAGTTGCTTGAATCGCACCAGGCCGAGGTCGGCAAACAGACAACACAGAAAGTTCAATTTATTACCAATTCACTCACCTCCGTTCGCCCCTCAAAGCATGATAAGAGACAACGTCGTCGTCTTCGCATTCGGCCATGGAAGCCACGGGCGAAATAGCTGCCATCGCGGCGTGCTGTGAAGTGCTGTGGTGGTGGGCGGCGACCAATGACAATTCACCAAGTCCGAGAGGGCCTCAAACGCGATAGTGCGGCGAGGAGAAGAGAAAAAGCCGGTTTATTCCCTGCAGTTGCTCGCAAAAGCCCAAAGCTGCCGGCGGATGCTGAGAAAAAGGCGAGTGTGCTGCTGGAATCTTAAAATTGCAGGCTACGACGATGAATGTGTATGTGGGAGGAGGAAAGCTAGAATCAGGGAGAAAGAGGGCGTATAGCGACGAGGATTTGCCGATTAAAAAAGTAACTCAGCAGTTCAGGACCTGGAACTGTGTTTTACGTATACGTTGTTCTTCTGTTTTCCTCGTCCATTCGCTACTTTAGCGACACATACACACTGTACCGATCACATCAGGCCCGAATTCGAACCAAAATTTCTTGGCAATCCTTGAGCTCCTCCTCCGCTTTCACCTCTCGCCATGTCCACACTATGTGCCATATTTAGGTCAATCATAGCCCTGAACCTATTGGTGCAAATATATTGCGGGGACCCGAACGCACCGAAGACGACGACGTGCGCGGAGTTACACGCCTATCATCGTCGAAACAATCCAGGTAACAACCTCATTGATGATCCTCAGTGTCGAAACCTCAATCAACCCTAACCCTCTGCGCCAGACGCCCCCTCAGTGCGCCCCAACGTTCACCCGTACATCCCCCCCCCCCCCCTCCTTCCCCTGATCGCCTCTCACGAGAAGTACGTCTCGACGCATTCAATTTCTTCCTCGCCTCTGGGCACGGGAAAGTTCACCTACGGGGTCTTTCCCTTGGTTCCCAAAACGACCTCCTCGAAGTCCTCTCAGCCCCCTCCCAAGCCCCACGTCGTAAAGATCCTGAAGCCGACCTCGATGAAGCGAGTGTACCGCGAAATCCACATGACCTCGCTCCTGCCCTCCCTCCCTTACTCTCCCACCCTCCTCGCTTGTGCGTTCCTGAACGTCACAAATGGGGAGCCTGTGATTCCCAAACCCGAGCAGCTCAACACTACGGAATTAGACGGACAAATAATCACGGTCATACACATGACGGAAGGGGTGCTCGAGGGTGGAGGTTGGAGGGGCGGGAGGTTGAATAGATGTAGGTGAGCGCCTGTTGAAGTACAGTAGAGCTGCTCCTGTCTACAGTAGCAGCTCCGGTCTACAGTAGCAGCTCCGGTCTACAGTAACATCTCCAGTCTAGATTTCGATTCCACCATCACCCCTACGCAATTCTTACTCGACAACGCCGATCCCCATGCGACTCGATACGCTCGCCGCAGGATGAGGTTGTTCAAGCTAATAAGCAGCGTGAACGACCTCCACGCCCTCGGGATAGTCCACCTCGACGTGAAGCCTTCAAATTTCCATGGTTCCACCCTCCTCGATTACGGTCTGTCTACGTACTCCGGCCTCGAAACGTCGACGAAGGTAGCGACCTTAAATTACAAGAGCCCGGAGGTGAGCGACAGTTACCCCAGTATATTTTCGAGGCCAAACTATCACCGCTACGCATACTAACTCGCTACGCTCGTCGTCGCAGCTCTGCGACGACTTTTGGAGCGACGGCGGCGGGGAGGCAGTGGACGTTTGGGCGGTCGGGTGCGTGGTTTACGAGGTCGTTAGGGAGTGGTTGAAAGGGAGGGGGCTTTTGGCGGAGGGGAAGAGGCGGAGGCTGTTCAACGGAAGGAACAAAGTCGAGGTTAGAAAGCAGCAGGCGAAGTTCTGCAGGAGGCTGAGGAGGGGGAAGGGGGCCGAATGGGGGATTGCGAGGGGGAAGAAGTTGAGGAAGAGGGAGAGGAGATTTCTGGACGAGATCGAGGAGATGCTGGAGGGGATGATGAAAGAGGAGGGCGGCGAAAGGTGGACGCTCGAAGAGTGTTTAAACTCGAGAATGTTTAATAGATACCGGCGGATGAAATCAAAGAAGATGCACGATGATAATTAATGATATGTAATATTTGAAATCAAAATTGGCACATCTTATCCATTATGCGTCCTTGGACACGTCAATGTACCCGAACTCTCCATCTGCGATGTAATCAACGATATCGAAGCAGGCTCCCGGGTTCCCATATTCTTTCGAATTCTTCTGCATCTGCTTGAGCCTCTTCGGATTCTCAACGATCTTCTTGAGCTTGTTACCGAGCAAGTAGAGGTCGTTGCATTTTACGGCAATACCGGCCTCCAGAAGATTGTCAGTGTTCCTCATTTCTTGCCCAGGATAGGGATTCACAATGAGCATCGCAGTTCCTGTGGCTAAAGACTCGGCGGTAGTCAGTCCCCCGGGCTTAGTGATAATCAAATCGGCGGCAGTCATGTACTCATGCATGACCTTGGTGAAGCCTTCGAGCTGCAACGAGCGGGCGTTAGAAACGGTGTTGGTGGTTGACTAATCCTCGGCCCCTAACTTCTCACCTTCACTTGATGCTGGAGCGGCACGGCGATCTGCTCTAGCTGGCTTCTCAAGTCTTTCTGCCTGCCCGTAATTATGACGATCTCGAGCTTGCTGCTACAGCTTAGCGCCTGCTCGTACAGAGTGAAGACGCTCGGCCTTCCCTCGTACATGGCGCCACTCGCACAGATCAAAACTATCGGCCTGCCCTTCTCTCCCAAGAGCCCGAGGTTCTTGATGCACTGCTTTTGCGTGGGCACAGTGGAAAATGCAGGAACGCAGGGGATGCCAGTCACGAGCACGTCCTCTTCATTTATCTGTGGGTTGACGTGGGTCAAATTTCCCACGGCGCCCTCTTGACCGACGAAGAACTTCGAGGAGAGTCGTTAGAAGGGTGAGCGTGATCAAGTGACCCCGATATTATATTATATAATGCAAATATCACGTGAGGATTTTGGTCGCTTCGCTGCTCCCTCTCTTCCTTACCTTCTCGTTGGGGAAGTTCGCCCAGTAGGCATGCGCATCGTAGTCGGTGACGACGGTGACCTGCGGGATTTTTAGGAGCTGCCTGCGCCTAAGCCCAGCAACGATCTCAGTGGAAAGGAAGTGCGTGTTGACGATAACGTCGGGCTTGAATTTGTAGATGTAGTTGATGAAGTCGAGTAGGAAGGCCTCCTGGACGAGTCGCTTTGCCCAGCCGGGGCGTTCGGTGTTGCCAGCGTCGAAGAAGTAGCCAACAAGGTGACTGCCCCAAGTCTTCTCGCTCAAACTCAAATACCCAGTTTTGTAAACGGTACTGAAGAAGGGGCCAGCAAAGTCAACGATATCGACGACTTCGACTACGATCTCAGGGTAGCGTTGCTGGAAGGTGTCGGAAAGGGCCTGAGCAGCACGCTTGTGCCCCGCCCCAACGGAGCCATGTACAATGAGAACTCGCTGAGGAGGGTCCGAGAAGGTGGGAGCTCCAGCCTGAAGCGAGGAGCGCGCGAGGAGCGAAGCGACGAGTTAGATTTATGTAGCGGTGATGGTGAGTTGGTAGACGCATTTCCAGCTTCTCACCTTCCGCACAGAGAACACATAACTGCAAACCTTGATGACAAGTAGCACATACTTCCCCACCCAAACCAGGCAATTGGCCAGGATCATGGCGGCCAGGTTGGCCGCTAGAATCTTGGGGCAAGTGACCTGCAACGAGCGAAGCGAGTTGCATGGAAGGTTGCGTTGTCGGTGTTAGATTAGAAAGGCGACGGAAGGGGCAGCAGCATGACACACATCGATAGCTCGGAAGCGCGCCTTCGCAGTCCTCACCGTAAAGGTTTGAACTGCTTCAGGAAAGTGATCAAAGATGGCCGCTGAGAAGGAAGAAGCTGGGATGAATGAGATGATGTCAATGCTGTTCGTTTTGAGCTGGTCATTGTACACATAGATTGCAGAATGCAGGACGACGCGAAGGGCCCAATTTGCCAACACGCGGTGTTGTTCCCTGGCGTAGGAGAGGCCTCCAAGGGAGCTAAGCTTTACCCTTGGACGAAGGTTCTTGAGCAGGTAATAAAGCGAGTACAGCAGCGCGAAAACGGTAAAAAGGATTGAGCGAAGCTCAACATGAAACGTCGAGCCAAGGGATAAAATTGCCATGTCAGATGATATCGTTGGTTATGGGGGAAAAGTTTTTGGGTTCGCCAGGAGAGAAGCGGATCATGATCCCCGGCAGTTGTCTGGATTTGATATAAGATAGAAATGAACAAATTTGCATCCATGGCGACGCTTGACGCTCTCTCGTCTGATGCCCCCCCGCTGCCGCTTCATTTGTCGAACTTGCTGTTGACACCCATTTCCGTCAACTCGGAGCTTCCTGATTTCGAAGCGATCTGTGAGGGATTTGAGCTCCCTCGGGAGAGGTGTGAAGAGAAGAAACGTGACGAAGATCGGCTGCCGAATCGGATTGTATCTGGGGTGGCTTCAGGCTTGGAGTTGGGTTTGTGGAAATCGCACTCGAAGCACTGTGCACATGAAGTAATATCTGCCGAGTACATTCACTGGATAGTTCAGAGCGTGAAGGAGTTACTATCGGAAGGAGATGGGGGAGGCGAAACGGTGTGCTTAGAAATTGGGGCGGGGACTGGGCTTCTGTCTGAATATCTGAGACCGAGACTTAAAGGTTTTTGTGAAGTCGTAGCAGTCGATGATTTTACAAGCGCCATCTCAGCTGTAACCTCGGTGGTGAAAATGGGCTGCGAGGAGGCTTTGAATAAGTACAAACCAAAGCTTGTTATCTGCTCCTGGATGCCGCCGGGGAGGGATTTCAGCGACGCCATTGCAAAGTGCGACAGTGTCCATGGATACTTGTTGCTGGGAGAGGCCGACTCTTCGACGTGCGGGGATAGGTGGGCGACCTGGGGTGTGCCCCCAGAGATTGGGTGCAAAAAATGTGACTTCGAGGGCTGCGGGCGCTGCGACCTCGGAATCTACGAGGACACGCCGAAGCCATATGCAGAGCGGGGCTTCTCAAGATCATGCGTTGATTCAATCCAAAGCGTTCAGATTTGTCGATTCGACAGCAACGTTTGTAGAGGTTACAGCTCGGCAACTTTGTTTACGCGAGATATGGCAAAATAAAATAATAATTTGATGCTTGATTCGAAATTAAACTGCTATTCAATTCATTTCATCCCCGTTCAGCACAACCATTTCATCATAAAGTCTCATAAGAATATTGGAATTCGCTTGAATCCCTCCTTCCAAAACCAACAGCAACCCGTCCTAAGCAGTCTTCTTCGACCCCTTACTGCTTCCTCCCAACAAAAACCGATTTACAACTCCGACGTCCGGAAGTTGGGCATGGGTCGGCGCCTGCCTCGAGGGCTCAATGCGAGTCTGTCCAGTAGTGCTGATGGGAGCGTACAACTCACGGGGACGAGTCGGCAGGGAGTAGGGCGAGCGCCAAACGTAGGCGGCGCCGATGCTCTGGTGGTGGCTGAAGACGAGGTCAGACCCAAAACTGGGAGCAAAGGTCGGGGTGGTGGCTAAGGTCGGGTTGGAAGAGGAGGGCGCGGAGTTAATGCGGGAGCCAATGCGGGAGTAGGACATTATGGAGGGTTGGGCGAGGTCTTTTGCTGTATAGAGGCGCGAGCGAGGGATTAAGGGGTACGGTAAGGCGATTTTGTTGTGTATTTTTGTTTGGAAGTTAGACGGAAATTCCTTATTGCTCGGCGTCGCTTTGGGCAAAGCCCAAATGTTTAGGACGCGATTTGGAGTCTCTAAAATTTTCATGGCACCGGTAGGTATATTGAAATTCGCTGCAAGGGAGCAGCGCTCAGCTTAACAGCCCAACAAAGCTTTCCTACCCTTTATTGAGGTTTTTTCACACCACCAGAGTTTTGCAAGAGTTTGTGAATCCCAACAACTTACGCCCTATATTGATGCGATAATAGACAGACGACGACCAGGTTTGGATGATTCTTCGTCCTCTCCTGCCGCTCTGTCGTCGAGTCCTCATCAGCCGACCGACTCCCTCCTGCAGAATGGCCACAACAACATCGAAACCAACCGGAGCGCCCCCGACTTCCACCTGGGACGCGTACATTACCGAGACAGCTCCTCTCTCGCCATATGTCCCTACTCCGCCAATGGCGGCCAACATCCTCTTTGATAACTTGTTGCAGGAGGAAAGCAAGGCTTACACGGCTCACGTTGAGCTCGGTTGCGGGGAGGGCAACCTGAACGCGTCGGCGCTTTCGAGGGGGCTGAATAGAACCTTCGGGTACGACTCGGACGAGAGGGTGTTGCAGATAGCGACGGATCGCCTGCCGGAGGCCCAATTCTACCTTTGCGACTTGACGAAAAGCCCGCAGACCGTCGTTGATAAGGTCACCGAGTTGGCCGAGGGGGGGGAGAACGTGCTGCTGACCATGTACTTTGTCAGCGACGGGTTGGAGAAGATACGCGAATCCGTGCTTGAAAAGTGTTTGAAGCATGCAGATGTCGTGACTATAGGATACGAAGTTCCAGGGTGGGAGAAACACGGAGGAGTCGTAGGCGGCAATGTTTTGGGCGTTGAATGGTTTGTTTACGGGAAGATAACATAGAATTTCCAACGTTGTGAATACAAAAATGTCTTACGATTTTTCAATCTCCGCTTTCCCCACTTTCTCGACTGAACTTGCTGCTGTCCCTACTATTCTTGCTGTCCTTACTATTCTTGCTATCCAACAAGCTGCTATTCTTGTCCGACACCATTTGCTCAGTTTCATCTTTTGATCTGTTGAACGGTTTCATGGACTTAGACTTCCTTCGACTTCGAGTTGATCTGGTATCGACATTGAGGCGTTCATGAACTGTCGTCAATATTTCAGCCGACTTCTTGTGCACCTTTACAGACTTCATTCGAGACGTCAGCAGGCTGAAGCACTGAGGGAACATGAACAGGTTTGATATTTGATGTGTGTAGAAGATTATTACTTGAAGGCAGGAGAGGAATGAGATATCAACGCTGCTGTAGGTTGTCTTGCCGACGGTAAAAAATGAAAGGTGTAGGTCTGGGATCTTCTCGAAGAAGATGGAAACAGTGATCGCAACAGCAACAAAGTAACACAATATCGCGCCAACTTTCCCTCCTAGTTTTCGCCACTTTTCTGGTGCTGCGTCGAAGAGAATGATGTTGTACAAACCTATGAGGCCTACAACTGTCATAATAATTCTCTCGTCTCTCAAGGAAATAATCAACCCCAGCACTGCAAAGGTCGAGTATACCAGCAGTAGTATGCTATCAAAATTGCGGAGAAGTTGGCGCAGGAGCTCTACGTTAAGCAACGAATAGCTCCCAACCCACGCAGGCAAGGCGCATATAATCACGTAGGAGAATTTGTACGGAAGAAAGCCTAGAAACGAGAAGCAGGGAACGATCGTGCCAACAGCAAAGAGCATTCCGACGCCAATCCCCACCGGCCCATGGAAAAGAGAGAATAATATCCTCGACCCCTTCTTTCCGAAGAGGTGCAATCCTAACGTGCTTCTCGAGTTGATAACGAAGGGCTCGATTACTGCCAGGCCGACTCTCTCCGTCGTTGAATTAGATTGTTGGGGACTGGAACCTTTCACGCGAAAAGATGCGGCATGTGCAGAGAGAGCCTCCTGCGCGATGGTTTGCTCGATGTTTGTGATTGAGGCACGGCGAGAGGGTGCGGAGGAGGGTGTGGAGGATGGAGTCGACAAAGGAGGGGCCAGCTGATTATCTTGGGATGCGGGGGTGGAGGATGGGGTCGGCGAAGGAGGAGCCGGAGCTATCTGATTAGGCTTAGCCGGCTTTCGGTTTTTACCAAGTGTTGCTGCTGCTGTCCTGCTTTTAAGTGATGTTATGATTTGCTTGTGCACCTCATCTTGGGAGCAGTTGTAGGTTTTGTTGGCAAGGATGCGGTCGTAGACAGAGTTTAGAGTGTCTAGATCGTCTTTGGTTAGCATATTAGAAGTGGTCATGGAACAACTTCGCGATCGGATGTTACACGGATGAGGGTATTTCCTAAGAAATGCCAACTGCACTGCAACTATTTTTTTGATGATGACTGTCAAGGGTAGATAAAACTGGCTTTTTCCCTTTCTCCAAAAAATCCCCAAATAATTTAAAAGCTAGAAGTAAACGTGAAACGCTAGTACACATTATGACTATGTGTATATCGAAGCGTATACCAACGTCTTAACGACAAAAACGCTCAATTAAAATAAACGAACGAGATTTTGTTTGCAATACTATCCCCAATTATTCCCCGCAAAACGCGGCGCTTATCCGAATAGATCCTGGACGACCTTGTCCTCCGCTCCGATTTCCATCTCGTCGTCCTCCTCATCGTCCTCGTCGTCCTCCCTCAGCTCGGCGACGTCGATGCTCTTGGCCTCCTCCTGCGCCTTCGGCTCCTCCTCTGGCTCCTCCTCCCCTCCCTCTTCCTCCCTCTTCATCTTCTCGAGCTTCTTCAGCCTCCTCTCCTCCGCCTTCTCGAGCTCCCTCTCCTTCTTGACCCTCTCAGCCCTCACGCTCATCATGACGCTGACCTGCCTCCCCTCCCTCTTGGGCTTCCCATCCATGACCCCCCACTCCTTTATCCCCTCGGACTCGCTGAACTCCTCGAGGAGCTTGTACCCGAGGTCGATGTGCGACTGCTCCCTCCCCTTGAACTGCACGGATAGCTTGACGCGGTTCCCCTGCTTGAGGAACTTCAGAGCGTTCTTCCTCCTAACGTTTAAGTCACCGACGTCGATCTTGTAGCTCATCTTTACCTCCTTGACCTCCGTGCTCTTTGAGTTCTTCTTAACTTCTTTAGCCTTCTTCTCCTTCATGTACCTCCACTTAGAATACTCTACGAGCTTGCAGACTGGAATTTCACCGTCGTTTATAAGGATCAAATCTACAGAGCGCTCCCTAGCCAAGGCGAGGGCCTCGCTTGTGTTCATGACGCCGAGGACCTCGTCCTTTGCCTTACTGTCGGGGGAGGTTGAGGGGGCGGTTACGCGGACTGTTGGGGTCTTGATCTCTGAGTTCATGGGAGGCTTTACCTCGATAGTTCTGAGAGGACCGCGGGGCTTGCCGCCTCGGCGTATTGAGAGGGAAGTTGAAATTCGATGGGAGGAGGGGACGAGGAAAGGAGAGAACGACGATGACAGAAGAGGAAGGAGGACGAGGAGGAGATGTATGAATTGCATTTTGGAACGAAGGAATGGAGTGATGTGAGAGATCGAGGTGTGAGGTTGGTGGCTATTAGAACTGCTAGAGTATTGCTATTGAGGAATTTGAATGTTTAGTGCGTTGAACTTTACGTCGAGAGGGAGTATTGGGATTATATAGGGGTGTAGTTCGTGCAGCAAAGGACAATGTTAGATTGACCTGTAAAAATTTGCCAGCAATCAACCACTTTTATCTCCACTTGAAAGTCCGGACTGAGGAAGGTATTGGCAGAAGGAGCTGAAGTGTTATTGTAACAGGCAGTTAGGGTGAAGAAAAACTTAGCGACGCAACGTTGATAGGACCATAATAGTTCTCTTCATCGTCGTTCCCTCTTCATCGTCCAGCACTTGGTCCCTACTTGGTCCCTACTTGGTCATTATGCCGCCTAAAAAACGAGCCGCCCCTGTTCCAATTGCCCGGACCCCTTTGGAAACCTACCAAGACCTAATAGCTAAGGTCCGGAAGAGTATTTCATCGTTAATGACGAATCTAGAAACCTATCCTGGCTGTCCCCCCGCAAGGTGCGTAGGTACAGTATGTACTGTAACCCGTCATTATTACATGGCATTATTACATGGCATTATTTCATGGAAACCCTAACTAACCCTGTCTTCTTTGACCCTGTCTTCTTTGACCCTGTCTTCTTCGACTCTCTCTCTCTCTCTCTCTCTCTCTTCTTCAGCATCCCCGCCGAGGGCATCGCCGCCTGGGAAGATCAGGCCTCCCATTCCGCCGCCCTAATCTTCCACGACTCCATCCTCACAATCTGCAAGAACCTCCTCAACCTCCGCACCTACCTCAACACTCCAGATCTCAAGCCCCTCCTCAACACCCCCATACCCTGCGACTACCTCGACCTGCTTGACCACGGTAGCAACCTTGGCTTCGGCGTCAACCCTGACATATACTGTCGGGAGTTGGTGAGGAGGGTTCTGCTTTTCAGCGAGGGGTTGGAGGAGAGGAGGAAAGGTTGGGAAGTAGTCTGCGAGAGGATAAGCAACATAAAACCAGAAGCCTCTGAATCGTCGGAGGAAGAGGAGAAGGTCCAAGAATCTAAGAAATCGCAGGAGAAGAGGGACCCCGTGACGTACTTGCAGGACGTGATCGATAATCTGTGCTTGTCCTTTTACTACTCGCTGGAGGGTTCGAGGGAGAAGGCTTCGATGGGGATTGCCATGGGGGCGAAGAGAGACGAGGAGCGCGTACGCGACCTGGTTGAGAACAAGAAGAAGGAGGAGGGCGAAGAAGTTAAGGAGGACAAGGACGAATCGTGGATAGACGAGGCGGTCGAGAACGTACAGTCCAGGTGAGTGTAATGTTTTTCTGTTTGCTGTGACTTTATTCTAGCGAGGGTATTCACTGCTAACCCTACTAATCTAAATTATTCTAACCTGTCGCTTCGCTCCGTCCGGCGCAGATTCGAGAAGGTCACGAAAGGCCTCAAGATGGTGGAGAACGAACTGACGGACGACATGGAGAGCATTCTGTCGGATATTAATAGTATCGAGTCGAGCAGGTCGAAGATCAAAGAAGAGATTGCCGCTTTGAAGGCCGAGGGGGAAGTCCTTTTGAAGAGAATCGAGGAGAAAAGCGAGGAAGAATGGAAGGCGGCCAAACGTGTCAAGCGCAATGATATTAAAAGTGAATATGTTGTAAATTAGCTATCTATCTGAGGTTCGTCCTTCTTCTATTCGTCTTCCGTCGCCGCCAAAATTCGGATAAACACAAACCTATGAGGACCCCAAACACAACCATTTCCAAGCTCGAATTTCTAGAACCACAGCCACCACTTCCGCCGCCGTACGAAGTCATACCCCCGTATAAGCCCTGGCAGTAATCGCAGCCTCCCTCGGCTCGCTTCACGAGCCCCTCAGCCGAATACAAATCGTGATCCGTCAACAGCCAAGCATCCAGGTTGTTGTTGTACCGCTCTGAGACGATTTGCTTCACCCTTTTTACACCCGCCAATCCCGACGACTCTTTCGATATTCTCGAAGATAAATCAGGACCGCTTAACCCTACGTCTTCGACGGTTTGATAGGACAAAGAATTGAGCTTCTCGGGGGACTTTAACGACCAAACCCAATCGAATATCTCCTTCGACCTCTCCATGTGGAACTTAGAAGTGACAACGATCGCCTTGCCGAGGCCCAAACTCTCCACGACATTGTTGGCATAATGAGCGTTCCCAATCGTATCGTAACTGAAGGAATCTATAATCACGTCTGACGGAGGGACGCCTTTCGAAGTGAAGAAGTTAGCGCAGACTGTGCTCTCGAATACGGGGTAGTCGCATGAAGTTAAGGGAGGGACATGAGCTGTCCCGGCGCTAACACAAATTATCTTCGTGAATGAAGGGTGGTTGCGGTAGAAAGTATAGGCGGCCTCATATCTGGGCAGGACAAAGGGTAGCGGAACTGTAAGGGATGGAGCGGGGCCACCGCCGAGGACGATAATTGCTGTGTCCATCGGAGGAGGAGCGCGCATAGTGGTTCCACAAAGGACGTCCGCCGCAAAGGACGTCCGCAAAGGTGTTCTGTGCCACTGGGTAGTGGAAAAAATAAGTTTTGCACTCTTCACAGTTATCACATAATAACATTCCACGACAGCGCAAGATCAAATCTTGAATTACCCGATAATCATATACCCACTATCTACCCCTCCTGGGTCAGATACCCCCATCAACTAGCGCGCATATTAATTAATCACTATCCCCTAACCCGACTCTGCCACGCAACCTCATCACACAAAACGCAATGAAGGTCACCTCCGTCCTTCTCGCAACGCCGATCCTAAACATATTCTCGCGCTTCAATCTTCCCTCCTTTCCCTCCTTTCCTTCCTTGCCCTCCATACCTCAGCCGACACTCTCCCCTCCTTCGCCCTCGGACCTTGACTCCTGTGCCGATCTGCTGATAGACATCTTCTTCTTTACCGATCCTCCTCCTCCTCAGACTCCGCCCCCGCTGTGGTCTCCCTCCGCCAACCTGTCCATAAAATCCCTGAAGCGCCGAACCTCGAAGGAGCTAGAGGAGCGAATTGACAGTCCAAACGATTACATGTTCTGCTCCAAAGACCCTTCCTCAGGCGACGTAGTCGGCTTCGTGGAGCTCCGCGTGCGTAACTTCGGAATCAAGGACGCGCTCGACGACGGTCCCGTGTTGCTTGATCGCTCCGGCGTGTACGAGTACTTCCCCAACTCGCCTCCTCCCGAGCGGCTGTCGTTCATGTTGACCCCGGTTATAACGAATCTCATTGTGGCACCTGAATACCGAGGGACAGGTTTGGGATCGAAATTAGTTAAATCGTGCATAGTGAAGGCCAAGAGTTTGAAGTTCGACACTATAGCTTTGCAAGTTGAGAAGAGCAACTTGAAGTCGATCAGTTGGTATGAGGGCTTAGGTTTTGAGAAGGTGAGGGTTTTGCGTATTTGTCGTCGCTTGTGTCGTCACTTAAATGCTCACTATGAGCATCCTTTCTTTTGCAATTCTGACTCCGCGCTTCGCTCCTCGCATGCATGCACAGCTCTACGAGGATAAATCCAGTAGGAGGGTGGAAGTGGGCGTCTGGGGTGAAAGGAGCGTCAGGACGACCAAGGTGACAATGAGCAAGAGTATCAAGTGGTGACAACACGACAGTACTATATACAGTACAGTACTATACGCAGTACTGTATTTGGCTCAATAATAATAATATGAAATTAAAAATAGAACCGATGAATGCAGCAACAAAATTTACTTCTTGGCCGTTTTCTTCACCTTCTTGGTCTTCTTGACGGAACCCTTCTCCTCCTTGTCGACACTCCCCTTCCTCTTCCCCTTCCCCTTCGGTGTTGCCGCCTTCTCCGACTTCTTCACCGCCGCCGACCCGTCGATCTCCTTGACTTCCACATCAATCCCCATCCCCTTCAACATCTCCATCTTCTTCTCCAGCTTCGACTTCTGCCTGCTACTCGACTTCTTGATCTGCTCCTCGGTCTTGGGCCCGTTCACCCTCTCCCTGTGCAGGCCGACCCAGTCGACCTCCCTGAATTTGCCCCCCCACATCCCGCTCTTCTCCTCAGCCAGGTGACACACCAGCCTCCTCCCGTCAAGGAAATACCCCGACATGGTGTCGGCGACGATGGCGGCCGTCTGGGAGTCCTCGAACTTCACGAAGGCGTAGCCTTTCGGGGCGCCGGACTTCTTGCTCCGGGAAAGGTGCAGCTGTAACACGGGCCCGAACTGGTTGAGGAAAGACGTCAACGCGGACTCGACGAAGGTGGGCGGAAGGTGCCCGAGGTAGATCGTGGTGGTGGTCGATTGCTGGGGCTTCTTGCCCTGCTTCTTGCCCTTCTTCTTGCCCTTGGAGGCGGAGGAGTCGAGGGCGACGACGTCGTCGGAGCCCAGGCCTTTCTTTGACTTCTTCTTCTTGCTGGAGACGATGGCGGAGGAGGAAGGTTGCTCGTCATCAGAGCTGTCCCACTGCGCGTTTTTTTAAAGGTTTGGGTGCACAAGGATAAGCGTTAGCATGAAACGCGCGATAATTATTGAATATGACGTGCTCGAAGTTAATTTGTTTGTTTGGATCCATTCACTCGTCGCTTCGAGGTCCTCATCTCACCTCCGGCCCTGTCAAATCAGGAGCAGGCTTTGAGCGCGAGAGGAGAGACTTTGACATCTGCGGAGGGGACATGGGTTAGCGAATGTTGGCATTCATATTTTGGATTCGCGAGAAAGCGCACGTGGGAGGAGAATTTTCGCGTTCTTCTGTAGCAGGGGACCACCAATAAAAGTTGCCTTCGAGATGCAATTGAGCCAGCTAGAACGTTTCTTGGAAGGATCTGATTGCTTGACGTGGTTAAAGTTCGTACTTTGATCGTTCGAGCGACTGAATTTACGAAGCTCAGCCTCGTACCGTGAGATATTAAAACTTTGCAGGAATCCTGTTCCAGCTTTGTCCCAGGGGTTTCTGAAGACTTGAAGAACTACTCGAACTTACGAATCTACCACCGTCTTCCTTACTCTCGAGAAATATATATCACAACACCTCCTGATCCTCCCCCAGAATTCCACCGCGTCGCCGAGAAAATCCCACAGACTCTTCCTCCTGCACTCTTCCTCCTTACTCTTTCGTCTCCCTCCTTCATGTCCGAGTTCAAGGCTCCATCCTCCGAGGAAGTCACCGCCTCGATAGACGAGAATGGCGAGAACATCATTCCTTCCCCGATCCAGCTACCGGACTGGCTCTGCATATTCCTCCCCTGCCTGAAAAACCTTCCCGTCATGATCGCCTACCGTAAGATCCAATCTGACTCCGCCATCCTCTGGCGCACCGTCCCCGGCCGCCCCGAGGAGCAGGACTGGGTCGGCTACGACTCTGACGCCTGCATAATAAACGACACAATAAAGCTGACCCCAGGAACAATAATACCTGCGGACATGTTGGTTTCGAAATGCTCCGCGGGGAGCCTCGTCGATTCCGTGCTGGTCACGGGGGAGAGCTCTCTCCCCGTGACGGCGAACTCGACGCTGTACGCGGGGCAGGCCGTGAAGCAGGGAGAGATTATAGGGAGGGTTACCGCGGTCGGGAAAGGCCTGTTCGTCAGTAAGCTAATCAAAGAGGGGAAGTTCCCCGCCAAGGTCGAGGGAGATGATGATGAGGAGGTTGGGTTGCTGAATGAAAAAGACGAAGAGAAAGGATTGTAAATTTTGATGCTAAGTAATTTCTCTTCTCTCTCCCCTCCCCCCCCCCCTGCGATTCCATACCCATATTTAATCTAATTTACATTAATCGCATTCTCTCCTATATTTTCTCTCGAGCTGGAAGAGTTAAAAGCTCGGTGGTCTTTCCCTTTACCCGATCCGTTGCAATCTTCTCTTGCGCGTTGTTCTTACGCGCGTTGATCACGCTGCCCCTTCTTTCCCACCTCCCTTCTCCCCTTCACCATTTCTGCGGCCCCTAGCAGTTGGTTCAGCATTTGCTTCATTTCTTTCATTTCCTTCGCCCTCAACTTCTCGCTCGCTTCAAGCTTCTCCTGCAATGACGAAATATCTTCTTTCAGCATCTTGACTTCTTCACCTGTACTTTTCTTAACGTTGTCATTCATACTTTCTATAGATCGTTTCAGGTTCCTTAATCTTCCATCCCATTCTTTTCGTTCATAATCCAACGTTGGCACGAGCACCTGCAGCCAAGTAGGAAACCATTCTTCGTTTGATTTATCCTTCTCACTGAGAGCTATCTCGAACTCGAGGATAATTGACGCACGGCAAAATAAGTACTCCGCCATCGCATACTCCTGGATTTGATCGAAGGTGTCGCCCATAATGGCGATCAGCAAGTTCATCATCACAACGTTCATGACGAGCATGAAAAATACGAAGAGGATCAAGGTTGCTGTAGGGCTGAGACTAGCTTCAAACTCGTTTGGATCAAAGGTGCCAAGCATCATAAAGAACGGGGGAAAAAGAGATTTGAAAAGACTCTCCAGTCCATACACGGGAGTCCCCGTCGCTTCCTTCTCAGCCTCAGCGGTTTTATACAGAGTAAAAAACGCAAATGCAAACCCGAACATGCAGACAGTGAGGACGATCAAGAAGTAGCGGATGTTTGCGATGATTCTGATGATCATCCTGACTAACTTCCCGGGCTCTCGGAATCCTTGCATGTAGTATAAGGCGTTCAAATAGGTCAAGGGAAGGGCGAAAGAAAAAGCCGTTGTGGAATAAAATTCCAGACCGGAGTAGCGAAACCCGTATCCCGCCGCGATTGGTGTGAGGGAGAGGAAGTCACCTACGTTCCAAATGTCTTTGAAATAGTCTTTAAGACTGTCGGCCTTATATAGTTGATAGACCTCTGCTTTCGCAAAATAGAGCCAGAGGATGCCAATCATACTAGGTATGACGTAATTTGATATCGTTTCATCAATTGAAACGTCCGAAGCGTACGTGAGAACGTCAACAGTAATCAGCACAACCATGAGAATATCCAACCATAAATTTCGGAGAAACATGGATCTGGCGTAAGTTCGCCATTTGTGCTCTAAGACGACTTCAACCACAGGATTCTCGAAGACAGTGAAATTTCCGGTAGCTACAGCAGCATCGATGAGGGACGTGAGAAACTTTGATCTTGGGCCAGCTATGTCCTTGATAGGGACGAATTTGGCCGAAACTGGGTTACCATTTTCACGCGGGGCGTTTCCATTCTTGTCTGGCTTTCTGAGTCTTTCCTTCCAAAATTTTTGAGGGACGCGGCTTTGGGAAGGCCCCACAAGATAACCCGAGAAACCAAGCTCGTTGCGTTCCACGCCTTCTACGACTTTATAGTCGCCCGAAGTGACAAGGGAGAGTTGTGAGACGAACTTTAGCGTTACGTTGGGAAATAATTTAAGGGCGCGGCAGAACTCGTCGAGGGGAAAATACTCGGTGGGATGGGGTTCTTGAAACGAATGTTGTGGAGTGAAAGGAGTAGCATATTCTGCGGAGAGAAGTAGAGAGTAACACTCCAAAAGAATATTTGCAGCGGGCCCGCTCTCTGTGTCGAGGGCATGGGAAAGAGGAGTTCGCCCGTCATTATCTTTGGCCAGGGCAGCGAAGAATGCTAGCTTTTGCTTATCTCTGTTGTGTGAGTTAAGTAAGGCGAAGGAGAGAAAGTTGCTGTAGCCCCCTTTTGCCGCTTTATGAACGAGGTTCGACCTCGAGTCTGCACTATGCCACGAAGGTTCCACGAGGGCTAGTGGACGATGATGGAGAGTAGATGCCGTACTCGAATTCTTCCAGTCGAAGGCATTGTGTAATTCGTTCTCCAATTTGCAGTCCGCGGCGAACGTGTGATCGATGACGGAGGAGGGCAGCTGGTTGACGTGGTGGGAGATTTTCTCGATATTGATTTGTTTATCAAATGATCCAGAGATCAATTTAGTACCGTCGGGAGAAAATACGACCGAGCGTACTTGGTCTTTATGCGCGTCATTGGAGGTGTAGAGAAGCTTCATTGAAGTGAGACTCCACAGCTTCCAAGTGGTGTCTTTAGACGCTGTGGCGAGAAATTGCCCCGAAGGATGTATCGCGACGCAGAAAAGCTGGTCTGGGTGCTCGAAGGTTTGGAGAAGGATGCTGTCTTCAATACTCCAAATCTTGGCGGTGGCGTCCCAAGATCCTGAAACGAATCTCTTGTCGTCTGGAGCTATCGCCAACCCCCTCACGCGGTCTGAATGCGCTCTTTCTAATCGTTTTATAACTTTGCCGTAATTAGAGTCCCAGACGATGATGTCACCGTTCCCATCTCCAGTCACCAGCTTTGAATTCTTACTGGTCACCGCAACTGACCAGACACGCTCTGTGTGTCCGTGTGAGTCCTTGAACTCTTTCATCTTCTCCCCTGAGTTAATGTCGTATTTTCTCACGGCACCAAAATCACCAACCACGTAGAATGATTGATCGTCAGATGAGATAGCCACGGCTTCAACGCGCTTTCCAAAGTCAATCTTTGTCGGTTCTTCTCCCTCCTTCTTCAAATCCCATATAAGCACGGTCTTATCGGCAGAACCAGAAACAACCTTTCCGTTCTTCGAAGAAGCAACGCAGGTAACAGCCAATTCATGGCACCCTTCTTCTTGGTCCGGTAATTTTCGCTTGCGTCTATTTCTCTCGAGGTCCCAAACACTTAAAGTTTTATCCGTTGAACAAGAAATCAACGTTTTGCCGTCGGAGCTGACGTCAATACATTTGATATTTCCGTTGTGCCCCTTCCAGCGCCTGACTTGAGCGCCTGACTTGTGGCCCAAAACATTAGGGTCAAGATTCCACAGCTTGACCTCAGCATCAGCAGAAGCAGTGACTATCTTACGCCCTGTGGCCAAAAATGAGGCCCCCCAAACGGTGCCTTTGTGCCCATCTATAGTCCTCAGCTCAACACCATTGATAAGGTCCCACACCCTTACCGTACAGTCCTTACTAGACGAGCATATAAATTTACCGCAAGGAGATTCTGAAATGTTGACTACGTCTTTCATGTGGCCGACGAGAGTAGTCCTTTGTGTCAGAAGAAGAGGTAGAACTTCTTCGTCGGTGTTATCGGAAGGAGGTTTCATCACATATGACCGACCGAAAATAACTGGGGGTAAGGTCACTGAAAGTCGACGGCCTTTTAAAGCAGTCGTACTCTTGTGTCTAGCTGCTGCATCCTCATCTTTAACAGTGCCCCAAACCTTGATTGTGTTATCACGCGACCCTGAAAAAAGTGTTGATCCGTCCTTTGAGTACACGAGGCAAGTAATAAAATTTTTATGTGCCTCAATCTTTGAGATTTTCTCGTAAGGGTCATGCATATCATGCACGAAAATTGTCCCACTACCTCCTACTCCTAAACAAAATCTCGCAGAATCAGGAGAAATTGCTACACTATATATTTCCTCGTCTTTTTTAACTTTCTGTATTTCAGGTTTGTCGCCACCTTTCTCAGGCAGGCTATAGATCTGAGCAAAATTGTCCTTCGAGACTGAAATTAAAGTGTCGCCCGTCTTATTGATTGCAAGCCCAGTTATATCTGACTTATGCGTTGTGTTGTTGTGTTGAAAACTCCATATGATGGCATCGGGGCCTTTACTGAGTAGGTCCAAGACGGTGACTTTGTTATCACTTAATGCGACGCAGACGACACAGCTAGTTTCTGTTGAGCCCTTAGGGAGAAACTGGAGGAACCGGACCTCAACTTTTTCATCTGTTGATATTACTACTGTTTCAATGTTTTTATCCTCCCCGGCAGTGACAACGTACGCCTTTCCATTGTTGGTACCAGCGACGAGGTAACGATGGCTTGGATCAGAAGTGGTAGTGGGTGATACGCCACTGCATTTCAACTTCACAAGAACTCGTTTTCCGCCTAGTGGAGGAAGAGGCGAGGGGGGGGGGCAGGTCTTGAGTTAGAATTGGAAATGAACGCCATCTGCAAACATGTTGTTGCTTACCTTTTGTCCACTCCTCCCCTTTCATGATCGTATGCTCAAAATATTCTTCAGGCCCGAATCAATTATTATAATCGTCTTCCAGGAGACTTGTTGTTGACAACTCAATACCTTCCGTACTGTCTAGCTTTCCAATCATTGGATTCGGCACTAGACTAGATTTTGTACTGGAAGAGGCAAATCGAACATCGCGCCGCTTTGCCATGGATGTTGAGATTTTTTTTTATGTATTCAGTTATGTTATTTAAGCTTTCCTGATATCGGGCAGAGGTGAAGAATGAGGGCAGGTAACAGCGCGAGGCACACTTAAAACGTTTAGGATTATGAAAAATTTGATTGGGTAAAAGTGCCTCAGGATTTTTTTTTGTCTGTGAGAAGTGACCTGACTGGAAACAAGAAAAAATTGGATCACGTCGTCAGCTCGCGCACGCGACAGTTTTTCGCACGTACACCCCCCTACACAGCTTGCTTTGGGCTTCTCGAATCTATGATACATGAAAATTTTCTTTTAAGATCCAAACGACAGTTCTAAATATTTTAATTTCACAAAGATAGCGTCGCAAGGTAAAAGTCGTCGCTCCCCTCCCCGAAGTGCAAGTCCATTCCAAGCTCGCCTCCGACCTTCTCCAGTTCCGTTTCGGAAGGTAATTCTTCCAAAACCAGGTTCGGATTCAGCTTCCTTTCGTTCCGGACGAACGAAGCGCCGTTTACATGCGTGACGACGATCCTTCCGAGATCCTGCGTTGTGTAGTGTTGAATAGAGCTGGAATAATGTTGCACCCTAGCAAATGTTGTTTCTTCAAGGTTACAGTTTGTCCTCGTTACAGAACATGAATCAACTCACCTCCGTGAGGAGCGTCCTTGCGAACTTCAGCGTTTCAGTGGGTTCCTTGAAGAATTGGAGCGACGCGGAGAAGAGCACTGTTGTGAATTTTGTCGGCGGATCGAATTTCGAGTCGAAAGTCTCTGAGGAGAAGCTGAGCTTGGGATAACTTGCACTTGCCAACTTGATCATGAGGGGCGAGGAGTCTAGACCATGATACCCCGATGAATCGAAGTCCTTCATCTTGCGCAAGTGAGGTATCAGCGACCCGTCGCCGCATCCAATGTCCAGCAAGGATCCGGAGCAGGCCGAAGCAATTGACTTCAGCTTGGAACGAAGCGCCTTCGGCGGAGCCGGAGGAGGCTTCGGTGGAAGGAACATAGCGACGCTGTCCCACGTCAAGCTCACCAAGAGGTCGTGAACCGACGCGTCCTTCTTCTGAAGCGCATACTGCGTAGCGAGCGGCAGCTTCTCCACCTGCTCCTTGAAATGCATGGACTGAGCTGCGTCGAGGTTGTTGTCACACTTTTGTAAATAAAGCTTAGCCTCGGGAGAGAAGGTGGACGAGGAAGCACCGAAGCCAGAGAGGGCGGCACAGAAGGCTGGAAATAGAACAAACAGCAGTACTTTCGACATAACTGAACGAGATATGGGTCGGAAAAGTCTCCAAGATACTCTTTCGACGAATCGCACTCGATGGACGTTTTTGTGGAATGATATGGGTAAAAAAAAACTCCAAGTTGCTCTTTCTACGATTCGCACTCGATGGACGTTTGTGTTGTAATAAAAGCCGCCGAATCAGAACCCAAGATACACCTCGGCTCTTACTTACAATGAAAAGGCAGGCCGAGAATCCTGATCGCAACGGAGACGAAACCAAAATGGCAAACCGCTCCTCAGTTTTTCACCTTTGACACTAGAAATGCACTGGAAAATCATTGCGGCGTCTAGAACTTCCGTACGCAAATTCCTTTACCAAAAACCCCTGTATCCGTAATATAATCGACGTCGCAATGAGCCTCCTCGTCCTCACCACCGGAGGATCGATGGACAAGACATACTGTGGCAAGGCCTCTGATTTTATTGTCGGGAATCCAATGTCTTCCCCTATATTCGAGCACGCTCACGTGACCTCCCCTGTTCGAAGCGTTGAGATCTGCAGGAAGGACAGCCTCGCACTAACGGACGAGGACAGGGAGAGCTGCAGGCTTGAGTGTGAACTGTCAACCGAGACGAAGATAATAATAACACATGGAACCGACACAATGTGGAAGACTGCGCATTCCGTGAACGAATCCGCGAAGAGGCAAAAGAAAACTGTGGTCCTCTGCGGGGCCATGATGCCAGCTGCTTTCGCTCATTCAGACAGCCAGTTCAACCTCGGCTTCGCCACCGCCGCCGTTCAGATGCTCCCTCCCGGGGCGCACGTAGTGATGAATGGCGAGATATTCTCCGACCCCTTGAAAATATACAAGGACTACGACAGAAATATATTCTATGCTGGAGAGAAGGACCGAAATCCCAATGAGTAACCAATTAGATTTTAGACTACAAACATTTAATTTCACACACAATATATACAATACATCCTCTAAGCTGGCCCCGAATCCAACAGCGTCTCACTGGCTACTGCGATGGCGTACTGCGCCCTGCTCAAAGTGTCGGGATTTATCTTGTTCTTTTTCTTTTGACTTTTCGCTCCACCTCCTCCACCCCTGTTGCCACCTCCCCCTCCGCCTCCGCCTCCGCCCCCGCCTCTTTTCTTCATTCCGTTTTGGTTGACGTTGTAAGCGGACGGCATGGATTTGTTCACTCCCTTCCCACCAGCTCTCTTCTTCTTCACGCCTCCTCCTCCTCCTCCTCCTCCCCCTCCTCCCCCCTTGCCACCCTGGCCATAACCGCTACTCGCACCCTTAACCCTTCCACCTCCTCCCTTCCCCTTCTTACCACCTCCGCCCTTCGGTTCGTCGTCGTCCTCGTACGTGATGCCTCCGCTCTTGCCCGGCGATGCCGTGTCCATGGCCGCTATGGCCGCCTTCTGCGCCCGCAGGCTCTCCTGCTCTTGCCTCTGTTGCCTCCTCTCGAAGGCATCCTCCTCCTCCTCCTTCTGCTGCTGCTGCTGCTGCCGCTGCTCCCTCGTGACCACCTCGGCGGACCAGGTGACGCCTTGGCGGGCGATGTTCTCCTCCTCGTCCATTTTGTAGTCGTAGTCGGATCGCTCTGCGCTGTACGTCGAGCTCGCCCCGGGACTTGCGATGGACCTGCTTGTGGTCATGCCCAGGGCCAGGGTCGGCCCGTCGCCGAACTGGTACCTGTCCATCCTTATGGGGTGGGCCTGAGTGGGCTGACCCACAGGGGTGCCGTGGACGTCGGGGCTTATGCTGTTAGGGTTGGACATGCCTCCGATGTTGCCTCCGACCATCCCCGCCTGGGGCGAAACGTTCCCGCCCATGAACACGGTCTCGCTGCTGTGCGGCTGGAACGAAGTCGACGCGCTATAGGGAATGGAGGTGAGAGTGAGGCCGCCAGGGGCGTTTGCTCGCGACAACGGCGAGCCCATGTTCCCCCCGGAGGGGCCGTAGCCCAGCGGCGTGCCCCCACCGTAGTCGCTCTCGGCGGTGTCGGGCGCCGCGTTCATTCCATACGAGGCATTGAACTTGCTATGAGAGGGCGACATATTCATCGTGTTGTGCGTGTAGCGCGTCTGCTGCGGCGTCGGCTTGGACTGTAGAGAGCACAGGAAGCAGTCCTTGAGATTGTGGCGAGTGCACTGTGCCCCACCTCCTCCGCCCGCATTCGACCCGATGGCACTGGTGTTGACGTTGACGCTGATGGGATCCAATCGCTGTTGCAGGGGCGAGCTGTGGTTGCTGTGGCTGACGCTGTGGTTGCCACCGCCACTCTGGTACTTTCCAGAGCACAATACGCAGTTCATCAGGTAGTGCCTCTCGCAGGGTTTACTCTGCTTGACAGCCGCGGAGAATTCAAAGCTCGTGCTGACGCTGCCGGTGGTCTTACTCAGGTTCTTGTTGATCGGGCTCAGGACGCTAGTGCCGCCTCCGGAGGACATGGACATGAGCGGGTTCATGGTGTGGTGCGACATTCCGGCGCTGCTGCTGTTGCTGTTGCTGTTGCTGAAGGAGGAGGAGGAGAAGAGGCTGTTGCCCCCGCTCAAGTTCAAAGAACAGAGGACGCAGCTGGTCAAGCCGTGCCTCTCGCAGGGTTTGATGGAGGCATTGATGACTGCGGACGAGAGCACTTGCTGATTGTTCTGGGGAGGGTTTTTGGGTGCTGGCGGGTCGTACTTCTGGTGGCTGGTCACCGTGACGTTGGGGTTTATGCCCTTGTTCGTGGGAGAACCGTGGTTGCTACCTTCGCCTCCGCCCTCCATGACGCTGCCAACCTCACTATCCCGCTCTTCATCGCCAACTTCCTTGACCGCTCCGAATTCGTCCCCGGGATTCGAGTTGTGCGTATTCCCCGCACTGCGACCGCGACCGCTTTTGAAGCTCTCAAAGGCCCCACCTCGACTTCCCCTCTTGTTTCTGTGTCTGTCACGCTCCCTCCGGTTGATCTCCGCGAGCTGCTCCGTCGCGGCGATGGTCTCAACAAAATTAGACGGGAACAGGCCAACCTCACCGCCCTCGTACTTGCCCCTCCACCACAATTCCTCCTTCTCCACAACTTGAACTACTGTGCCGGCCTTGAGGGTGAGGTCTCCTTGCTCCTCAGCCTCGAAATCGTGCAGCACTGTAGCCAGGCCGATGACAGCGTAGCTTAACTCTCCCTCGCGAGTTGGCGGAGGCCGAGCCGTCGAGGGGGTCTTCAGGCGCAGTCCAGGAGTGCGAGACCCCTTTCTGAAGGAAGCGGCCTGCGACGAGCATACGAGTTAGAACTGCGAACGCGAACAAAGCGGAAGTGCTCGCGCTAGTGTTTCTCACCTTGCTCATCGGCCTCATCGAGGAACCTGGCCTGAGCGACGATCCAGGCCTGAATTGCGACGACAGCGGCCTGAAAGAGTTGCCTCGTTCACGATCCAAGTGTTTTTCGTTGAACGAGTTCTCAGCGGAGTTGCGAGAGGAGTTGTTGGTATGGGTGCCAGAAGCACGGCTTGTCCGACGAGTGTTGTCGTCATCGTCGTCGTCATCATCTTCTTCGTCAGACGAGTCACTTCTATCGCCCATCTTTTCTGGCTCCTCAGTTTTTGCCGTCTCCTCTATATCGGTCGTTTCCTCGTCATCGTCCCCGTCCCCTTCCTGCGAGCTCAACTTCAGCGGCGTCACCTGCAGGGGCACCTTGATCGGCTTCTTGCTGGGCTCATTGAACTGAGCCGCGGGCCCTTCCTCCTGGAAGAAGTTTGACATAGACATCGACATGGACATGCTGCTCGCATCCGCGTCCACCTCCGTTTCCGACACCTGGAGCTTGTGTTCAATTCCATCTTCGTCTTCTTCAATAGCCACACTGTCAGATTGCACTGAGAGGGTCGATTGCTGCAGCGGCTGCCACGACAGCAGCAAGCCGAGGAGCGAAGCAATGAGTTAGAAAAAGTGGCGGACTCGCTTCTAGTATCGCGTTCTCACCTGCTCCTCGGAGGGAGGACGGGATAGCTCAGTCAGCTGTTCGTCATTGTGATCGTTCGGCGACCCCTCCTCAGACGCAATGTCAGCTATGGGGTTGAGGGTGTTTTGCTCCTCTGCCGCTGCGTCTAGCAGCGACGAGAGCTGGCTCATGGACGGTGCAGGTTCGTCCGCGACGAGTTTCTGCTCCTTATTTCCCTCTTTCTTGTTGTCGTTATCTTTGATGTCCTCGTTATCCTTGGTATCGTCATTCTTATCATCATCGTCGTCGCCGGCGGCAGTGTCTAAGAGAGAATTCAGCAAGGAGTTCCTCATGAAATCAGCTGGCTTCGGTTTTTCTTCTTCGGGCTCAGGATAATCGAAGAGCTCCTCCTTCTCTTGTACCTCACTGGTAACCCGGACAGGATCAGGCGGGCTTTCTAGCTTCCGCAGGATTGGGTCCGGTATTTGGACGGTGGGGACGTAATAGGTAGAATTCGGATCGTCCCTAGCGCTCACTATCTTCTTTGACGTTGGGGTAGCGGCCTCGATCATGAGCTGCTTGGCATCGTCACCGAGGGTCGCGTAAACGCGAGCCAGAGCCTCGGAGCCCGCGAGGTCGGAAGAAGAGGAGATAGAAGATGTGTCGAACCTGTGACTTTCCTTCCTCTTCTTCTTGTTCGGGCTCACGACTCCCATCGCCGCCAGCCTCTCCTGACTCTCGGCCAGCTTCCTTTCAAAGTCGACGTCCCCCTTGATCCTAAGGAGGGCCTCCATTTCAATCTTGAGCTGTTTCTGAGTTATCTCGCCCCTTTGGAGGGAGTTAATGAGCTTGCTCGTGTTGGAGTCAGCATCTGCCATTCGCTTTTCCATCTCGCGCATGTTGTTACGCATTTCAATCACCATGCTCTCCATCTGTTCCTTGGAGCTCTTGAGCGCCAGAACCTCGCTCTGCAGCTTTTGCTCCGGTGGCGAGGTACCTAGGTTACTATTCTCGGTCTCAACGATGCCCAGGACCATCGACCTTAAGCTGCGAGGAGTGTGTTAGAAATGGCGAAGAAGTCGACAGCAGAGCGACGAGAGAAACGAGTCGTACGAGCCTCACTCTCACCTGTCGATTTCCTTGAGCAAGTCGGCCTCGCGCCGCTCAAACTTGCTCTCGAGCATTTCAAGCTTGGTGTCTTCCTTATCAGCTTCCTGATCGGCGGAGATGGTGAGGGCGCTCAGCTTCTTGAGCTCCTTCTCGGTGAGAGAGTGCTCCAGCGGGTCCTGCGACTGCGGCTTCTTCTTCTTTTCTTTTTGAGCCAGGGGGGGCCTAATGCCCGAGAGTCCGCCGCTGCTCTTGCTACTAGCAGCGCTTATGCTGCGACGAGAGGTGTGCAAAGTTGTTAAAATGTTGCTTGGAAATTGGTAGTAGCGCGAGCTTCTCACCTCCTCCTCTCTTCCCTCGTCCTCGGAACGCCTGTGTTCTCCCGGCTACTTCCCGCCTCGCTGCCCGACTTGTCCGTCTTCGACAATTGCACTGCCTCCGCCAGTCGCTGCTTGAGGCGCGAAATTTCCTTCTGCGCGCGCTTCAGCAGGACCGCGTCGTTCACCACTTCGTTGACTTGAATCTTCGCCTTGACGCGGGAGGCCCTGTTGCAAAATTGCAAGGTTCCGGCGCTCTCCTCCTGCTCCTGGGGGGACACCGTTGCGATGACAATCGTCCTCGTCCCTCCTCCCAAACTGTCTTGCAGCAGGCGCGTTAAAGGGCTCTCTCTGTAAGGTATGTGCGTGCGCGTTTTGTTCGCCAGCGCTGAGATGCAGTTTCCGAGGGCGGCGAGGGAGCTGTTGATCTTCACCAGCTCCTTCTGCGTCGTCTTGTCCTTCTCCCCAGTGCCCCACTTCTCCGACCCAGCGAGGTCGACAAGGTTCAGCTTCGCCCGACGAATTATGGTTCGGCCCTGCGACGAACGAGGTTAGAACAAAGAAACCTGTCGACGAGCAAAACAGTTCCTCACCTCCCCCCCCGGGACTTCGACCTCCGTCAACAGCTGCAAGATCGCGTGCGACCTGCTACTCTGTTCGTTGTAATCCGTGCTCCTAATCATTCTATTCCTCCCCCCCTGCCAGAGGAGCTGCAGCACATCCTCCTCCGACCCTACCCGGTACTCGCTCAAACCCTGAACGTAAAGGTTCTTGCCCCTATCGGTGTTGTTCTCCCTGATGGTCAGGGATTGCATTTTCTTGTTGTTCTCGTCATTGAGAAGATCATAGACTGCGCTCACGTTCGTTAAAACAGGGCAAGGGGGATAGAATACGTTCTGCGTCGCCTCTTCTCTCACCTTGCTCGTTATAAACCTGCATATAACTGCACATCACACTGTACTTCTCCAACCTCAACACGTTCCTACTCGGGCTATTCACTATACTCTTACTATCAAAAACGCTACCCCTCCTAGGATTAACATTCCCTCCAACTACCTCACCCAGCTTCTCGAATAAAGTTTTTAAAGCACGAGGTATTACACCGTCTCCTTCACCACCAACACAGAATTCCGAGTACTCACCAGATAATTTACCTTCGAGACCTGAACCGAGCATGGTGTGGGTTTTACCTGTACCGGTTTGACCGTATGCGAATACGGTTGTGTTCACGCCTTTTATTACTTCCTCGATTGCGGGACGGACGTAGGAGTATAGGTCAGCTTGGGTTGAGGAGGGAGGGTAACATCTGTCGAAGGTGTACTTTAGGTAACCCTTTTTATCGCGGGTTAGGATTTGGATGGAGGTGGGGTGGGTTACTTTTAGGCAGGAGTTAGAAGAGGTGGAGTTGGGAGCGACGGTGGGGAGGGGGCGGACGCGGACTATTACGCGGACGCGCTCGGAGGAGGAGGAGGAGGGGGAAAGAGAGAAGGTTGGCCCGAGGGAGGGGGAGGAGGGGGAGACGGGGATGGAGTGGGGGATTTTTTGGGCGGAGTGGTCGGGGGGGGGGATTGTGAGCGAGAGGGAAGGGGGGTTGTTGGGTGTTTGCGTTTGGGGGGGAGAGGAGGAGGTGGTGGGAGAGGAGGGTGGGGATGCCATCTTGATTGTGATTTAGTTTGAGAAGGGACTTCTTAATGTGGGGGTATGGTAGGAGGGGGTGGGGGGGGACGGGGTTAGGGGCGAGTGGAGGGGACTGGAGAGGGGCGAGGGGGCGAGGTGGGGGTGATTGGCCGTGAATTCCGCGGGAGAAGGGTTATATGGATGACTTTTCTGAATCGAGTATTTATTCCAACGACGACCAAGATAAAGGGACTCTATGGGATTGTGAGGACGGAAGGGGGCGAGGCGAGGGTCTTATGGGGAGAAAATATGGGAAAGGGGGGGGATGAGGGGATTCAACGGGTTGGTGAGGTGGTTGTTGAAACCTATCCGGTGTCAAAATACAAGTTTGGGTGTGGGAGGTATGAGCCTGGGATGTTTGGTGGTGGATTTTTTCATTTCGACCCAAAAAAGAAATAAATACTAAGCATCGTTCATTCTCAAAATATATTCCTCTCCTCTCCTCTCCTCATAAAATAATATTCCTTATGACTGCTTATGCGCTTATGTGCCCTCACCCCCCTCCCCTCCATCAATTCAATTCTTCCCCTGCAATCCAAACCTTTTATTCCTACAACTCGGTTTCAAAATCTGAAAACTACACATCAAATCCTCTCCCACACTCAATATCCCCCCCGCATTATCAAACTCCCCACAATAACTCGGCGCAGAAAACACCGTAACTAACCTCCTCCCTGCGAAGAACTCATACCCGTCCTCAACAACTTGATGCGCTCTAACGATTAAATCATAATCATGTCTTTCCAAAAACTCCTTAACAACATCTTCACCGAAAGTATAACTAACACCTCTTTCATTAGGACCCCAACCTAACGTGTCCTTGCAAGGGTCTGACCAGACGAGGTCGCAGAGGAGTCCTGATTCAGGGACGTCGCAGGGACGTGTTATCGTTGAACATATTGAGGGACCAGAGTCGATCATTTTAGGACTGTATGGGTGGTGGAGAGAACAAAAGAGGACATTGATGAGTTAGGAGGAAAGGAGGAGGTTTTTTTTAAGACCGTTGATAAAACACATATCCGTGAAGAAGGAGTTGGCAGCCGTCCCTTCCCCTCTTCCTTCTCTCTACTCTCACCTCAACCCTCCATGCATTCCCAAAATCTTCCCTCCGACACTCGCCACAACCGGGAGTCCCATAAAAACGTCGTTGAAACCTTTCCACATCTTAACCGAGTACCTTCTTTTAAGTTCATCGTAGAAACCGTATATTCTATTAATACTCGCTGATTCATGGTTCCCTCTTAAAAGAAAAAAATGTTTAGGGTACAATATTTTATAACATAACAACAACGTAATAACCTCAACGCTCTGTTTACCTCTATCAACATAATCTCCTAAGAAGAGGTAAGAGGTCGTAGGTGGAAAACCGGCGTATTCGAAGAGACGTAAAAGGTCCATGTATTGACCGTGGATGTCGCCGATTATTTTTATAGGGGGGAGGAGGGTTAGGTGGACGGAGTCGGTGAGGAGGAGGGGGAGGGAGAGGGAGAGGATTAGATGGAGGGTGGAGGGGGGGAGGGGGGAGAGAGTGCCTGGGGGGCAGGAGCGGAGGGAGAGGAGTTGGGTTATTGTGGAGTGGATTATTTTTAGGTGGGAGGGGGAGGGGGAGGAGGGGGAAGGGTCGATGTCCATGGAGGTGGGTTGGGTCTGATTCTGAGTTTGAGGGGGTGCTGGGTTGTTGTCAGTATTGGTATTAGTGTTGGTATTAGTGTTGGTTTTTGTGTTGGTGGGAGAAGATGATGAAGATGTTGTTGTTGGTAATGAATTATTATTAGTATTATTATTATTATCGTCATTATCATCGTTCTTGTTGTTGTTGTTGTTGTTGTTATTGTTGTTATTGTTGTTATTGTTGTTACTGTCATTATTATTATAACTGTTAATATTATTATTATCAGTGTTGTGAAGTTTGTTTGATGAGTGTTGTTCATTAGAAGTGCTGTTAGATGTGGTTTTAGAAGTACATACACGATCTACGACTATTTTACCATCGGTAGTTGTTGATAATGGTAAAAATGAACTCATAATAATGGAACGTTTTGGCCCTAATAGGGTTTATTATATATCAAAGGTAGAATAAGGAAGGTGGTGTCGGTCCAGGTGTCGACCAAAATATAATATTATCTACAAATCTACAGATATCTACAGATTACGACCAACTTTAAGGGACAACTATAGGCAGATAATTACCACACACTACGAGTACTGTATCCAAAACTGTCAGAAACCGTCGGATAATATTCAGATTAAATTTATCGCAAATTCCTGGTTAATTGTTCATAACCATCATTTTGATACCCATCGTAATAAACTTGCATCCTCCAGTAGCAGCAGTAGCAGCAGCAGCACATTTGTCATCGTTGCTTCGTATTTGTCGTCGATTTCAGCCCTTGTGTCTCCCTCCCCATAATCGGCATAATCGTTCCGCACTAATTAATACCTTACAAGTCCCCTTACAAGTCCCCTTACAAGTCCCCTTACAAGAGTATAGTCCGGTGATCGGATATACATACATATATACATATATCGAATATGTCCACTGGCTCGGGCACACGCTACCCTCTACCATTTCCATCCTCATCCTCATCATCATCCTCATCATCATCCTCCGGCCCTAACAAATTAGCTAACAAGTTAGGGTTCGATCCCAATACATGGATAACACCACAAAGTCCAAATAACGCATATAAAAAAGCCTTATCAACATGTTACCTCGGTCTCTCAGTCCCTCCTAAATCCCTCAAGAATGATCCCTTCCCAAACCTATCTCATTCAACGATCTTAAAATCCTTACAAGACCTCACACCGTACTATCAAGTCGACGTAACTCAACCCTTCGGTTTAGGTACGAAACTAAGCAAAACCTACGTAACCCGTTGTCTCCTCGGTGACCCTGGCACAACCTACAAATACCTCGGCCTCCGAATGTTTTCATCAAACTGGTCTAAAGTATGTTCCTCAACCATAAAAACCCTCAACACTAAAATGTCATCCTCCTGCACAAAAGAACTCTCGAACCTCCCTTATCCTCCCTCCGGTCGTTCTAATTTTAATGTTTCATTGATTAACCGTATGTCCTACACATCTTCATTAAAAACGGAACCGACATTCTCAAATGATAAAGTGACAGTAAGCTGGCACGCTGATTCAAGTTTAGAGCATTATAGTAGTATAGGTGTATATCATATAATAACGGACGATGAAGGGGTTATTAAAGAAGATGATGAGGAGAAGGAAGGTTGGAGGATTGCGTGTAGAGTCGTTAAAGATATTGAAGGTCCTAGATCGACTAGTTTAAAATCATCTTCCCTAAAATCGTCTTCTTCTGTAAATGACGATTCCGATTCTGAAAGGTATCCTTATTTATCTGTACCACTTGAGAATGGTGGAGTATATTATATGTTAGATGATTTTAATCATCATCATCAGCATGCTGTTTTGGCGCCTGTTAAAGGGGATGGGAGTGTTAGGTATAGTTGTACGCATAGGTTGTTGAGGGTTGGGAATAGGGTTGAGGAGGTTTTTGAGGAGGTTGAGAAGGTTGTGGAGGGGTTTAAGGGGAAGGGGGGGAGGTGGTTTAAGAGGGAGGGGAGGGTGGGGAGGGAAGTTGAGGGGGAATGGATTAGACAGTTTTATGTTCAGGGGAAGAGGCATTGGGGGTTGAAGTGGGGAGAGTGGGGGGGGTGGATGGAGGAACTTTTTAGAGGATGGGAGAAGATTGAGAGGAGGAGGTGAGCGACTTTTATTCGACCATGAACCCAGGGTCTTCTTCTTCGATGACGACGTTTCTAACGAGCTTTCGATATCCATTCGTTTTCTCTTGCCGCTTAGTTTCGAAATTACGGTTTGGCTTTGGAGGGCGGTCAATGGGAAATTGAGGAGGTGAGAGGTTTGGAATGGCGTTACTTTTCTGAGAGCTAAGAGGCCCATATATTACCACCGCTGCACAATTCTAACTCTTCGCTTCGCTTCGCTGTTCGCAGGGGAAACGGAAAGGAAGGGAAGAAGCTTACCAAGGCGAAGGAAGGCCTCCTGAAGATATTGGGTCGCGGGGGGAAGGAAGCTAGGGGGGGTGAAATTTACGAATGCGTCGCGGAGGAGCTCGAGAAGACGGCTGAAATGAGGAAGGGGTGGAAGGAGAGGGAGGAGGACGGGATATGGCACAGTATGGAGAAGGAGTGCAGGCCGATTCCAGTGCCGTTTAAGTTCGAATGCGAGTTAGGGGAGGTAGAGGAGGGGGAGGGGGGACGGAGTCCCATGGTTGGCAAGCCGGGAGAGTTGCTGGAACTGAGCGCTAAAATTAGGGCGTGGGGAAAAGTTTGGGACGCGGGAAAGGTGGAAGAAGGAGAGGACGAAGACGCTATTTTGGAGTGGAAGATGGGAACCAAAAATACGACCGCGACAACGACCACGACAACGACCACGACCACGACCACGACAACTGCATCTTCGACCAACCCCACAGTCACACTCCCAAACACACTGAAACCCGCCGACTGGGCAGGTTTCTCCAACGCCTCCAAACACCTCGGCCTCGAAATGCAACAACCCTGGGCCGTCAACCTCCTCCAAAATAATAAGACGATCGAAACCCGCGCCTACCCCCTCCCCCCCTCCCTCCTCAACGTCCGCCTGTCGATAATCGAGTCCAAGAAAAATCTTCCCAATGTTTCAGCGCTCAAAGGGAACATATTCAGGTCCTCCGATCCGGCCGTTACTTCGTCTCTAACGATATTAGGTTGGGTAAAATTCGGTTCAGACATATCCTACACCTCCCGTAAAACTTTCGAAGACGACGTAGAAAAACACATGGTCACTCCTGAGTCAGGCTACGGCTGGAAGGAAGGGACGGAGGTCGTGCACGGTTGGGTCGTCGAGGATTGCGGATTCTACGACGAAGGGGAGCTGAAGGATTTTAACGAGGAATACGTTCTTGTGAGGAGGTTGAGGAGTATCTTCGAAGTTGAGAGGGTCAAAGTGAAGGGAGAAGGCGCTACTGGAGGAGGAGGAGGGGGAAAGAAGAAAAAGAATAAGAAGAATAAGAATAAGCAAAAGAACAGCAATCAGGACGAGGGGCTGCCGAAGAAGAAAAAGAAGAGATTTTGACTGTCCCAAACACTACTCCTCTATTTCTCTAGTACCCTAATCTCTATTTATTTTATTTACCAAACGCAGTCGCTGCAACCGGAAGCATCGATACTGTCGACGTCTGGGTTGATCGGCATAACGGCTTGCATGTCCTTGATCCTCCAGTCTCCTCCTTCCATACCCGCGAACATTGTCTCGTTGTAGTACTTGTTCATCAAGCCGTACGTCTCAGGCATAGTAAGGTTCTGATGCGAGTAAGGAATATCCTCCACGCGAGTCGAACCATAATACGCCCACACAGCCCAATCCATATCGGACTTGGCCAAAAATTTCATCACTGTGTTCGAGCGAAGAGAGGCAAAGTAGAGGATGAGCGAAGCGAAAGGAGAGAGCGAGCGCTGGAGGCTGGCGTGGTTCGGGTTACAGGTTAGGGTGGAACTTACAGCCTACCCAATATGCATCGCGGGTGTCCTGGCCGAACTCGCTCATCCAGATGGGTGCCTGGTAGTTTTCGCCGTCTTCGGAGGCGAACCACCACATTCTGGTGTGGTGGTTTTCGTAGACCATGGGAGTCGTGGCGAAGAGAGACCAGACCATGCACGTAAGGAGCAGCATTCCGAGGAAGAGGAGGGTAGCGAGAGCGGGAGGGAGAAGAATGGCTTTGTAGCCGGAGTCGGATTTGGCTTCGCTGAGGAGGTCGGTGGACTCTTTGAAGGAGCCCGTGACGTTACTGAGCTCGAGGGCTGTGCTGCCGCCGTTTTCGGGGGAGGACTTCTTCCGCTGCCAGATGTTGTACGACACGTACGATAGGAGTGGGACGATGAAGACAGCGATGGAGATCGGCGGAACGTACTTGGCGTCATTGTGATACCACGTGTTACAAGTTTCCTTGAGAAAAAGAGCAGCTCCGTAAGCTATGGGGACGAAGCAGCAGCCGGTAAAGAAGTACGCGAGAGCTACAGAGTTCAACCAAGTCTTCTTCGAAGGCCAGGTTGCCTTAATTACGACGATGAATGCGGCGAGCAGGCCGACTAATAAGAAGCCGCTGATGGCCGCCAGCTCCCTGTAGTCTTTCAGATTGAGCATGAGAGGTATGTCGTAGAAGGGGGTAAAAAATCTGTAAGAGTGGACAGTCCACACAAGCTTGTTGGGGACGTCAAGTTCGACGGCGCCAGTGTCCTTGCATCCGCGAAGGTCCATTCCGAAACAAAGCGCCGTGACGACGATGAGGATGTCGGGATTCACGGCGAGAACCTTGTTGCCCAGGTCCGTTGCGACCTTGTACCAGTCCAAATCCGGGTCGCCCCTTCCCCACCCTACAGGAATGGAGTCCCCGCGGTCAGGATTGTTGATGTCGTGGATCTCGTTCCTCATGTCCATCGCTGCGACGAGCGAAGCGAGTCGCAAAGGAGGAGGTGCTTAGAAATTGTGGCGAAGTTGGTGGCAGCTACGTTAAGAATAAAACGGAAGTGTCGGTCATGGTTGCCGTGATCCCCTGCACATGCCTTCTCAGCCTGTCGCTTCGATCCTCGCGGCGTCTCACCTACTACTAAAGGGTTATCAAGGTAACGGGTGGTGAAGTCCGTAAGGGACTGCTCAAACTGAGCGTAAGACCACTCCGGAGTGAACCAAAGCCCCTCGTCCGAGGTCAACTGGCAGCACCAGCCTTGCGCAGACGTGTGCACGTTAAGGATAATCATGAGACCCGCGTCGGTGAGGGCGTCTACGGTTTTATCGAAAACTTCAAGGGACGACAAGCCAACGAGATCGGGGTTCGCTTGGAGAACCGGCACGGGGAGCGCCGATTCGAGCGGCACCGGAGGGTCCAACAAGGCGAGCTCCACGGTGTAGGGCAGTCTCACACAATTATATCCTAAATCTTTGATCGACTTTACGAGATAATCCAGAGTCTGGTACTCTAGGCCCCCGACGACATTGGTGTCCGGAAGGTTAGGACCGTACCAGTTGACGCAAGCCCATTTGACGCGATCCCCGCTAGTGTCCACTATGTGCTTCCCCTTTGTGCTAAGGGGAAGCTTGCTTGGATCTACTAAGGCCGCACCTGTTGCTGAAACCCCAAGAAGGTTTGTATTCAGTAATAGCAAGGCGGTTAGGAGCAGCAGCTTCGACAGCGACGAGGGCTGTAGCATGATCATAGCCTACGAAACAAAAATGTCTAAAAAAGTTCTACAAACGGAGTATGATTTGAGGAGGCCTCCATTTGCCAGGGAGAAGATTTGCACAAAGAAGAGTGAAGGAATATCTTCTGGTTTTGTTTCGCGTATTAGCCAGATCTTTCTCCTGCGGCGGGGTGAATTTAATTGCGGGAATTATCGGCCAAATAGTTTTTTATTGTTCGAAGTTTTCCCTGCTTTCCTTCCACCCAAACACTGATAATAAGGGTATCATAGGTCGTCTAGGAAAGACATTTCCACAGTCATGAGTCTACTTGTGTTCGATCCTGAAGATGGTGTAAGTGCAACTCCTCACAGTGAAGATGATGATGCTAGTATTGCGACGGGTGTTACGGAGGCAGATGGGGATGATGAGAGTGTTGTTGTTGCCGGTGGAATTGTTGGAGGCTTCTTGAGGGATAAATGGGGCAGGATTATCAGGACGTGCGGGATAGCAGGGTGTCAATAGAGAGGTAGGTCAGACCATATGGAGACACATAAAGCTGCGAAGCATGGGATCGACGTGATCTGGTTTTCTTGCGATCAAGTTGGCTGCGTCTACAAGGCAAAGCAAGCAGACCACCTCAAAAAACACAAATGGCATGTTTATGATATTGACGTTCGTTGGTTCCCTTGCGATCAAGACAGCTGTGACTACAAGGCAAAGCGAGCAAGCAACCTCAAAAGACACAAACAGAACGTTCATGATATTGGCGTTCGATGGCACCACTGCGATCAAGATGGGTGCGACTACATGGCTAAGGAAGCAGGCAGCCTCAAACTACACAAACAGAACGTTCATGATATTGGCGTTCGATGGCACCGATGTGATCAAGACGGCTGCGACTACAAGGCAAAGACAGCAGGCCACCTCAAGCTACACAAACAAAATGTTCATGATATTGACGTTCGTTGGCACCACTGCAATCAAGACGGCTGCGACTACAAGGCTAGGAAAGCAAGCACCCTCAAACGACACAAGCAAAATTTTCATTAATTGACTTTAGATATCTAAATTCCCCTCGCTTCTCCCCCTCCTCTCTACTTCTTATCTTTCAACGCTTTCATCTCCCTGGCGAACAACTGCCAATTCTCCAAGTAAACCTCATCGCCAATCTGTTAACCCTAACTATGATGTGGGGGAGGGGTAGGGGGAGAGGGTTTTTAAGCACTGAGTTCACGCCTGCGTGACACAACAAACAAAAGCCATCGCATTTTTTGAAATTCAATGATATCTTATTGTGTGGAAACAACAAATTAACAACAAATTAACGCGCATTACAGCAGCAATTTCTCACACATGAGCAGTGCCGGTGAGTGCCATGTCAGCTGGCGCCTTGTAAACTCCGGCAGGGGCTCCCTCTTCCTCCTCGGCTCGCGGCTGCCTGAACGTCATCACCAACCCCTCGACGAACTCCTTCACCTTCTCGGCGCCGAAGATCAAGGACACGGCTGCCCCACCGAGGAAAACGGAGCCGACAAAGAAACGCAGGATCGAATCATCGGGCAGCAGCCCCACTATGGAGTCGTACACCTTGAAGACCACGATAAGGAAAGACAGGAGCCCTGCAAGGAGAGGGGTCAGGGTGTTCGGGTTGGCCCCCGCGCATAGCATGTAAAGCGCCATAGCCAGGGCGAAGGCCAGCCAAGCGAGTGCGCCGCTGGTGGAGGGTATATCGAGGACGGAGAGGAGGGGAGCGTAGGAGATCAGGGCGGCCATATTGAGGAGGACATCATAGAGGGGGAGGGGGGGATGGTTGCGGAGGGAGAGGAGGAGGAGGTTCAGGGCGGAGGCGGAGAGGCAATAGTATTTGAGCACGCCGTCGGACACGGAGCGGGTCTGGCCGACAATGGAGCTGGTGCCGTCGTCGGCGTACTCGTACTCGGGAACAGTCGCCCCGGCGAGGATGGACAGGAGGCAGACGACGAAGGGGAAGTGGAGGAGGTACGCGAGCGCGGCTACAAGCGGCTCCTTCGAGACCTTGAGGTACACGAGGCTCGCAAAGGCCAGGGACATGAGGAACGTGACGAAACAGTAACCGAAGATGTCGTCCATAACGTTGGCCGTGAGTATGGCCTGGGCAGCTGTGAAGAAGCAGACTGCAAGGGTCTGCAGCGGGGCCCTGAGGTGTTCCCGGGTGGCGAAACGCAGCAGCATCGCAGCGTATGCGTACGATATCACTAATGGCGCCGGCCATCCGGCGATCGAGCTGGATAGAGCCAACGCTGCGATCGATGCCAGGAAGCCCAAGAAGATGCCGAGGAAGCGCAAAGAGGTCGAGAGTCCAGAGCCTGCAACGTGCGGAGCGAGTCCATTAGGAGGGTTTTGATAGCGGAGACATCAAGAATAGAATCACCTGCAGACTTTGGTTTATGCTTCGCAGCATGCTCCACAACCTTGGCCCAAGGCACCGGCGGCGACGGACCGAACAAAGATGCGTAAGACTCTGAAGTTAAGACGACAGAGGTCACATCAGAGGGCATGATCTCTGTGTTTGATGTCATTGTTGCAGTCGTCAAAGGAATTCTCGAAGGCTGAGAGAAAGGCGATTGGAGAAAAGAAGTGCTATATGCTGTTGTGCGAGTATTGGTTGACGTGAGTGACAAGCTGTGTCAATTATTTATGAAACAAAGCGAAGGAGAAGTGTAGAAGAATGGATGTAAAATCTTATTACGTTGAAACAAAGGGTTACAAAATAAACAGTACCTATTGGAGGGTGAGTAGGCGGGATGGTCTTCGATGGCGAGGTTAGAGACGCGTAGGTATGATTATTTTGTCAACTTTTCGCAGCCAAATCACCAAAATGCTCATCAATTTGTATCGATAATTTATACACAAACAATCCCAAGCATTTTCTTAGCAACAGCACATCAATATTATATAGTCTTAAATCAACATCAAAACCACACTGCGACGTTAGCTTAAAATAAAATCATTAAAATCCCCTCTGACCCTTCATTCACACGTATGCGGCTCCCCTGGTTGCACTGAGCCATCACCGCTTAAGTGTTCATGATGCAAGGAGGTCAGGTACTGCTCGAGTAAAAAAGGTTTGGGGTTAGGGTTATTCAAATGGTGTTCCTTTTACTATGCATGGCTGAACCGGACAAGACGACGGAGAAGA